>UFQX01000395.1:0-202973 GCA_900497675.1 Arapaima gigas | reverse complement strand
GGGGGGGGGGGGGGGGGGGGGGGGATGCCATCATTCGTGTACCTTTCAGCACAATAATTATATAGTAATGTTATCAGCGTTTTAACTTTTAAACGAAGCAATATATAAATAATATTTTTAAAGTCTATTTTTTATATTTTATATATACACACACACACACACACATATATATATATATATATATATAAAATATCAACATTTCTGTATAATTCGTATTCAGTATCGTGATGTGTGTGACCCTGGATTTCAGAACGGACTAATTCAGATATGGTAATTGTAGAAAATGTGCCCACAGGTGTCATTGGACCCAGAAGGAAGGCTGTGCTGTCTGTACACACCATGGCCAGTCATAGTTTTCAAAGAAAACATTTACCAAAGGCCCTTTTACCCTGCGATGGCCTCTTGTCTTTACTCCTGGCAGTTTATCTCTATACAGCACATGTTCCATCTTGCTAGTGCATGGCTCTATGACGTCCTAAGAATGTGTATTCTTCATCTACATGGAAAACAGGCCTGTGTCCCCATGTAGCGTGGCTGCAGCACGTGGCGACATCTCTTTGAGCCTCTGGTCTGTCAAAGATGAGGCCAGGACTTTGAAGCCTGGCCAACTTTGGGATGTGTTTTAAAAAGATGACTCCCCCCAACTCCTTATAGATAAGGAAAGGAGCGAGTTGTTTCTGCTTTTGTATGTCAACAAATGCGTAAGACTTTGGGGAGAAGAAACAAGACAAATAAATGACGGCACTACTACAGTAGCTCACGATTTATAATTTGCCCCTGAGATCAAGCGTCTAACTGCTGATAAGAAAACCGGTTTTCTCCAGTTATGCACTGAGTAGACTGGGAGGCAGTAATGTCAATTATGCAGCCCTCAGATATGTTAAAACTCATTATAATTCTACTTTATGGGGCCAAATGAAGTAATTATGCAAATAAATGCTGTGTGCAATGTTAACCCAAGGTGAAAAAGCTTATTGGTTTGAGGCTGTAAAGAGAACTAAGGTCCTGTTCCGTGAACGTAGAACTAGAATGCATCACTGCAGCAGTCCATTTCTGAGGTGTGGATAAAGGGTAACGTTTCACATCCCCCCCCCCAATAAAGTTTGCTGTTGTTGTTTTTTTTTGGTTGACCTCTGTGGGCTGAAAAACTTCTCAGCAAATGTTGCTGTTCCGCCTTACTTTGGATGACAACTCTGATTCTGCTTGGCGCAAACAGTTTGCCAGTGGGACATATCGGTGCCAGTTAGGACTGCTTGATTTCCTTGAGGCCTTTGCGAGAATTGCGTTTCCCTTGTAACATTTGTTTGCCCAGAATTTTCTATATGCCCCAAGGTAAATCAAGCTGGGTTAACTTCACATCATTACAAAGCAGTAGTTTATAACATCCATTCATCACGGTCGATTTTATTTTGTGGTTGTTTTAATAGGTGATTATGCTACAATAAAATCAGAATTTGTTGACATTTAACCGTTTCAGAAGGAGTAGCTCCACAATTATATAAACACATGACCAGTCTTTAAAAAAAGCCATATCAGCTGTATATCAGCACTTTGGAGTTGTGTGTTTTCTTTTTGCACATTTGGTATTAACTATTCAATAAAGAGTTGTGTTTGTGTATAAGTGGGACACCTTGCATTTGCCCATCCTTTTTGAGGCATTGAATTCCTGTATTCTATTTTTCCTCATTTAATCCCAACCTAATTTTAGACCACTTCCTATGTTTATGTCCCATCTTAATGCAATCCCAACAAATTTAAGAGCACCCTAGGTCACAACTGCAGTACTTGATCCTGAATGCTTTTATAAATATCATGCAAAATGCTAAACATCATTAAAAATTTTTTTAAATAATACAACACAACCCATTTACCATTTGCATATCAGGGCTAAAGATAAAAATACATACACCTCTGTCACAAAGGCAAGTAACAATAGCAACTTCTGCTTCATGCAAATATTTCCAGTTCAAGAAATATACCCATTTATAAAAAAACCAATTGTTGGTACCTTTAGGAGAAACGCATAGCAATCTAAAGAACTCTGATGGGTAATTCAGTTAAAAGAAAAGATTCCTTTTTGGCATCTTTTCAACATATAATGCTCATTGTTGCGGGTAGTAACAATAGTGAAGGAAAGTATCAGAAATGCTTTCAGTAGACCCTGAAGCACCTTGGCACCTTTCTCATTTTTTTCCACACAATTTGTGTGCATTTTTTGCTATGAACAGAATTCAAAGCCAAATGAATGTATTTGTAACAGTATCATTTCCTTTCACATGATATACACACTAAAGGTAGAGTTTATTTATTTTATGAACTGCCTGTTTTTCCCTGCAAATTTGTGGTTACATTTTTGGAATGAAACAATCACTGTCTGTTTTATTTATACCCATATTGAAGTTTGAGGTTAACGTGACCTCTGTTAGATGGATGTAGTAAAAGAACTATGGATAATTTACAACTATAACGATGTAAATGCAGACATTCATTTGTGAGCCTTGTGTGCAGTTCTTTCTGGCTAAAACTTGTTGTGTTGAGAGCAAAGATAAAGCTCATGCAACATAATTAAATCTTTGGTGCTACACATAGGCTCTATTATTCATGTAAAAATTGTGAATATTAAAACGTGGATGATAGTAGTAATTTGAACGTCTGCATCGCAAGCATCTGTTGTGATTACTGTTTTTATGCATAGGTTATATGTATTGACATATCAGTTGTGGAAATACTATAGATATTTCATGGCCATAGATCATGACAAAACTCTTAAATTGATATAAATTTGCAAACAGAAATTCAAATGTGCAGAACAGATCCTATCTACAGATGCAGCTGCAAGCTATCTATGTGTGTGTGTGTGTGTGTGTGTGTGTGTGTGTGTGTGTGTGTGTGTGTGTGTGTGTGTGCGCGCGCACGCGCACACAGGGTAGGTTGCTGAACCACATGGTAATACCACATATAATAGAGAAACAATATAATGACACGGTGTTATATCAGATTTTTTTTTCAGCTCACATGTTATGATAACTGGTAAAGTCTTCCACAGTCTGTGGGTTCACTTTAGGCAACATATATGTGCCACTAAACAAATCTGTTATTTGTAAACAGTTGAGCCTAGTTACAGGTTATAGTTGCACTGCTTTCTGCATACATTTATAAGGCTTCGGAACTGCAGTCAAAACCTGTACTTGTGTAAAGCTTGACCTCTACTGAATTCTGCAGTTCTGGCTTAGTAGTGATGCTCAAGGTTGAGGTACCTGAGTTATCACTGAGGCAGAACAGCTCAAGGCAAACTGCAGTTTAAAACCCAGTGCTATTTAAATGTGTTTATAGCCATTAATATAATTATGTATGAACGTTTAGCTGGAGAGTGCTGTACACTTGGACCAAATGAGTTTTGGGTGAATCAATGTGGAGCAAATAAAGTGCCTAAAAACATAACCGATGCCTCCAAAAACTGCGGTGTCTGAATATGAATAAAATATTTAATTCTCAACTGCTATATGTCTATAGAAAAATGAAGCTGCAAATTAGTGTTTTTGTGAATAAATAAAGAGCCGTTTGTACAAGTTGTGTATTAGTGTGGTCATTTGTTGTCTGTTACGCCACAGATTGTAACCTGACCCTTATGTACCACAGTTAATGGTTAACAAAGATTTATTATATGAAAAAAAAGAGGTCTCTTTTTTTAACTATTAAGACTATAAATGACTAAAGCATTAAACACTGATGAAATAGTAAGCACTGTCAGATTTGTATGTATGTCTTGTTACCAGGGTGCACAGTAGTTTGGAAGAAGCTTGGTGGGAAGCTGCTGATAACTATACAAGTACCAGCTGTCAGAGATGTTTCTCCTTTAACATTGTCAAGTTACAGCAATACAATAGTCCTGTACTCGTTATATTACAAGGAGGCGACAGTCTTTGACCCAAAAGTTTTCCACACAATGCTAAACATCTCATTCACACACCCCATGTCATTTTACCTCAGATAAAGGGAACAAGCAAAATATGTAGCAGTGTATTCATCAAACTACATTTAGGTAAATATTGTCCGTTGGGCCTGATTTTTCAGTGCGTTTACTAAAAATCAGCAAAAAAATGGAAATAAACCTGGAGGGTTGGCAAGTCTATTGTGAGAACAATTTTTCAGCCACTGGCTTATCCAATGTTACTCCACTAAATCATGCAGCTAGTTATGCAGAAGAACCACGAGACACACTCTACAGGCAACTATGGAATCACCTGTTCGCCAAAAAAAAAATCTTTGGAAAAAAACCCACGTAAATAAAAAGAGAGCGTATAAATTCCATCCAGGCTAAACTAGGCTCAAACACAACACAAATACGGATGACAAATTCTGCAGTTATAACTTTTGAAAACCTTTTCGTGCATTTGTTGCTTTGCTGACCCTTTTATCAAAGCTATTCACACTATTTAATCATGTATTTTTACGAGCCATATCAGATTTTGCTGCAGTATTATAGGCTACATATTTAAAAAAAAATAACCTTCAGGTTACAAGGATAACTCTTTAGTGCTGTGTTACCTGGTATCGCTTAAACGATAAGGAATCCTGCAAGGGTTTAAGTGTAAAAATGGATTTAACATATCCAGCTGTAAAGATACAGCAGCAAAATTGGTCATCTATTTGTAAATCATTTTCAGTAATATTTAACTTTTTCAAGGTAGTTTATCGCAATCAGCAGATGTAATATCTTCTGTAATGTTTAGTTTCTTAATGGAAAAATTGTTTATATGAACTTGAACCATTGTTTTTCAGAACAAATGCTGATCACAAACTTCTTCATTTAATAAATTGCTTCACTGAGCAATTGAAGAAATATGGCTAAAAAGGGGTAAATTTCTTGAAAGCTTAGTGTTTTCCTGATGATTCTTCTCATCGTCATTCATACATGAATGGTGTTCATAATGAGATGGTAAAACGTGTGATGCAGTCAGGTTTAGTAGTCAAGACCAAAAGTTCCGTTCTATTCTCTTATTAATAACAAGCAAACTTGGCTATGAACAAATAATAGCCGAGATATTATTAAAAGTCTGTGGTTTGGATAGCGCGTTCATTTCTGCTGAGCTCATAGACAAAAAAAAAAAAAACACTTCATTTTTCTTCGTTCATATCAACTATTAACGTTACATGTTTAAACTTCTAAGCCATAGCTCTAAAGCCACAGGAAAGTGTCTATGCTATCTTTAGTAAAAACGAAAATAGTGTACGGCAGATTTTTGCCTCAAGGGAGCACAAAAAAAAAATAAGAACAGCGATAAGCAATAAATTCAATTTTACTCCTGTTTGTTGTGAACAGTAAAGTTAATGCCGTTAGTTAGTGTCATTAATGTCCAAATTATTCGCTTCCCTTTCCCTGTCCAATGTGTAGATTGTGGTTTGTTGAAAGTTCAGTTAGTCAGATTAAACAAACCTGTATTGGTTTAATTTTTGTTTTAACCAGTTCAGGGAAATACAGATGATCTGTGAAGCTGGGCTGGAAGGTTCACATTTCTCATGTATCAAAATTTTGGTGACCTGCTGTCCTCACCCTGCATTATTGGAAAAAAAAACCTTGATATTTAACAACTATCAATAATCCCAACACATTTAAAAATGTCAGTTTTCCTTGCAAAGCAAATTACTTACAATATGGAACAATGACTAATGTGGTCATGGCAACTATATTTACCCACAACCTTACACTATTCACAGTCGATATTCTATAGTCCAGCTTCAAAGACTCCACTGGCTTTTCAATGCAGCAACCTTTTTTGGCTTGACTAGCCTCTACTTTTCATCTCATATTCCAAAAGTCTATTAGACTTTTAAATTTAACTTTTATAAGGAAGCCACATATCTGTTGGTATGAGTTAGTCCTAATGAACATAACCACAAAAAAGGAAAAAAACCATCTTGTTCTTTCAGTCTGCGCCATTTAAAGCTATTATTGAAGTTGATGCCTATGACCGGTCCCTATAACAGGTTTAAATGGTACAATAGATGGGGGGGGGTCATTATATTTTAATTGCAAGGAGTCCATAAAGTTGAGTGACTGTCTGCATGCTCTAATAAATTAGGATGGAACAGACACTGCAACTGAAAGGGAATAGTTAAATGGTATGAAAAGGAGCTCTCAGCAGATCTGCATACCCTTTGGTCAATTTGAGAGCTATAAAAGACACAGTAAAAAGCTTCTGGCTCTTTTTTTCATATTTGCAGATAACGATATATATATATGGCGGCATTTAGTCAGAAAGAAAGCCATTCATGCTGTATTAAGCGCTGTAAATTGTCAAACCATTCCACAATCAAATGATACCCTCCTTCAAAAGAAGCGAGAAAAAGGTGTAAGGTGGCACAGTCAAACATGACAAAACCAAATTAGTATTTCCTTATGATTCAGAATGACTACTTGTATTCCTGCTCATCTCTGGAACTGTACTAAAATGTTTGTACTGTGGCCCAGATGCCAGCTTACCATAATACGTCTCTAAAGTTGCGACATGCTAGTGATGGACACTTGACTGGATGATAATGGCCATATTCAGGGTATGTATCACTGAACATTTTCCAATGCAGAGAATAGCACGTTGCAGCTCACTGGTTCAAGGTAATATCAGTTGTTCACTAGAGATGAAAAACGGGTGGGTGGGGGGGAATCTGGATCATTAAGAAATGACAAGAAAACTTTGCATGATAAATGTAATGTCGTAATCACCTTTATACTTCTGCTCAAAGGGGCAAAGTTATGTCACTGCTTCCTGGGTAAACATATATTTGTATTCATGATGCTGTGCAGGATGTCCTCGCAGCCACCAGCATGGAACTGTTGTCATGCTTAAAAAAAAAAGTCTAATTTTGACTGCAAGTTCTCAATGCATTTTTTTAAATGAATTTTCTCTCTGCTAGCTTGACACTCATTAGATCTAAAAGCATCCAACGGTTTATTCACCAATTATCTGCTGACATGCCTTCATTCTCATGACATCTCTCTCCTTTTTTTTGGTTGCTGCGTGCATTTGCTCTGCACGTGCTAAAATGGCTCCACTCATGCTGGCCAGTGTTTAAAGGGACAAAAATAAGCAATTAAATGTCAGGAACTATGATTGACTGTTATGGTGAAACGATATGTTGTTTAAATATAAACTGCAGCGCGATGTCCCATTTGTGTGATGCTTTATTAGCAGAATACACGCCAGCTGCAGCTTCTGCAGAACACATCATAGCTGCAGGCTTTGTCTTTTTTTCTGTCAAAAGCCTCTTTGTGAGGGGGTGACGTACCTATCCTTTGTAAAATATTTGAAAATGGTCTGTAATGTGATCATTTCACAATATGTCTGGTTTGAAAGTCACAAAACTGTGCTTAGAGCAGTTTGCCCTGATTGTACACAGGTCAGATGAAAAGGACTTCGTGCTTCCTCTTTTTTTCTTAATGGGCCGCAATAACATTTCCCTTGGAGATTATCACTTCTTATGCCCAGTGCGAAACACAAATCACACATTAACAGGTAGTGACCACCAGATTTTCTGCAAAGGTCATGCCTACCCCATTTCCACAGCACTGTTATCACATTCTCAAAGCCAAGTTCAATCTGAAATGACTGTCTTTTGGAAGGAAAATGTGGCAGCTCCCCAGTGTACTAAATGGTCTGCAATAATTCATAATTCTAAAACTCATTTCCATCTGGTTTTGTAGCTGCTACAACAATAGAAAGGACAAGTTTTCCCCTTTCGATCAGTTCTTGGTCTTTCACCCTTTATTTTCATCTGATTTGACATTCTGTAACTGGCCTTTTAGGTTTGAAAATGCTTCATGCAGCATAAATTTGTGTTTCTGTGTCTTGCTAAATTCTGCTGAAATCTAGCATTAGCAATGATTAGCCTCATGTAAAGAAAAGTTTTTCTTTTTTTGTCATAATGCCACAACATTTTGGAAAAAGACATTTATTCATTTTGATTCTATTATATGCATCTTCTACTATTTTTTAAAATTGTTTGTCTGCTAAGTATATTGTGCACTGTGGCCCAGGATAAACATTTTTCCCATGCTTTTTTTTGTACACCTGTATAAGGCAAAAATCCTAATAAACAGTTGTTGACCTTGAGCGTGATAAAATTGCACATACCTTCCAAACAACTCATTACTGATGTAAAGCAAAATGTGTTTATTAGTCCACCTAAAACCCTAAGCGCAGCAGAATTAAATGTGCCATCTACTTCAGTACCTTTGCAAATCCAAAATGGACCAGACTGTAAATGCTTAATAGTTACCAACTGACACAGCATACAAGTCAGAGATCAACACTACAGTAAAAGCTGTTTTGTTTTGATTTTAAAGGGCTTTATTAACAGTAAACTGACCCATGAAAAGCCAGAATATAGTCTGATTTAACTTTAACAGAAGCCATTTATTTCAGATTAAGCAAAACTCAACCCTTCAGACCAATGCAGATCATAAAACAATCGCTGCTAAAAGTGAACTGAACAGTGAACAATATGTTAGGTATGACAATTTGTTTGTATTAAATTTTAACATATTCAAATTGCTTTTCAAAAAGGCAAAATTTTAATTTCCCTGACCTGTCCAATGTGAAATTCAATCTTTTATTGTTTCTTTCAGGCAAACACACTCGCCTTTTCACAGCAATTTTAAAGCACAAACGGTTAGCTATGGCAAAAAATTAGGGCTCAAAGACGAGATGTTAATGGAATATTTGCAAAAGCATTAATTAATGGTTCGTGGGATCCTCATTGTTCTATAGACAATTAGTGAGCAAATGTTTTTTGTTGCACAAACTACTTAATTGTGGGTTTTTTCCATTGAAGTCACAGAGAACTCCAGGTGGTTAAGTGATTAAGTCCTCCTTGTGCCCAAGATAGAAGCTTTATGCTAATGATGGTGTCGAAGAGCTCAGTGTGAAGCACAAATGTGCGCATTATTTCTTTAAAGATGGCCCAAACCACCGTGGGCCGTCCTCCTAATGAGATTAACTGTAAGTGTCACTATCGCTTAATTGCCTTTGCTGAACAAATTAAATCAGAGGCAACACACTCGTCCGTGTAAAATTAAACCCAAAACAGGTGTTTGCTAATTAACGCTGTATATAATAAATTACCCATACTGTCTTTTCAATACAAAGGTACTGTCCTGGCATCTGCCACCCCCATAGGGTTCCTGAAGATTCCCAGCGCCTTACTTAAAATGCCGCAAAAGTGGTCGCTGTCCTGGAAGATGTCCGATTTCTGCTTGATATATTCGCCTGCCTCTCAGCTCGTGCTGCAGGAGTTGCGCTGTCATAACCCAGATCTTTTCTCAGAAAACGCACACCCGAAGAACCGTAGAATCATAACCGCACTGAGATCTGTGGATAGTACGAAAAAAGAGTGGAAAGTAATTTAGGCAGTTTTTTTCTTCTCCAAACGGAACTTAATTTCAAGGATTTAAGGGTTATTTGAACACCTTGTATTGTTTATTGGCCAGTAGTGTACTGTAACAATCCGCGTCGGCGGTGTTACGGACAAAGGGCTCGGAAGGCAGAGTTGTGGGAACACGAACTTTATTTTTTCCCCTCCGGATCAGAATGGATGTACATTGACTATGTCGAGCATCACCAAACTGTCCAACACGACAGTTGTAATCTCGCCAGTCATCATCACCGACTTTATTAAAAAACTTCTAAAACCATTATAATAAATAGTTAAAACCGTCATGCAAAAATTAAAACTAAATACCCTAAGGCTCTAACTAAAAAATGAGACCAAAGGAAATTTACCAGCATACGTCACCGCAGAAGATGGGCGGCCCCCTGGCCTGTTCCAGGGTACTGCCCGACTAACCAACCTCTGTGGGTGCAACACGCCTTCCCCTTGAAGGTTACTTTCTTAAAGAGAAACACACAGTTATTAACGAAAAACAATCAATCAACAAAATGGTCTTTGTATGCGAAACAAGGACATGTGTTACTTACCCAGGATGGAGAAGATGCCACAAAAACCTTGGGGCTACAGCCAAAAGAGGCCTTTCCACCTCTCTTTGGCTTCTGTGTAGACTGCGTGACATCCATCTCCATCCTAAACTTGAGGTTAGTCCGGATTCTTGCAAACACACCCAAGTCTGCCATTGTTTGGACCAGCTGGCATCTTGCGTTCCAAAGCGATTGCTTTGTCACGCTTATCACCAGCCAGGTCCAGGCGGCCTCATCCTTCTGAATGCCAGGGTTCCTCCCCTTCAACACTTTGTCATATGCCACAACCATCTGTGGATCAATTTTTCTGCACAGGCCACTTACCAGGTACCAGACCTCCTTCACCTGCTCGCAGTCCCAAAAGGCGTGGGCAAGGGTCTCCTTCTCGCCACAGCGGGTCTGCGGACAGTGTGGGTGGCTGGACAGGTGGTGCCTGTACAGCGTGTCCTTCAAAGGGAACCTACCCAAAAGGCAGCGCCAATTCAGGGCCTGCAGGTGGTGGTCGAGTCCCTTGGGTTGAATCCTGGACCAGGTGCCATCCTCGAGGCCCACTAGGGCCTGGGTCCCTCTTCTCTCCAACAGAGCCTTGTACAAGGCCTTGTGGTTGAGGAGGATACTTGCCTCAACCCCCAGCTGCAGTGGTCTTGCACCACTCAACAGTATGCCTGTAGTGAGCAGGCTGGGTCTCAGCATTCGGGCTGACATTGGTCCAGGACTTTACCAGGTGACGCATCAGATGGCCCAGCCAAAGACATACAAAATGCTGGTGGGGATGTTCGAGCGGAGCTACCAGACAGTTGCAAACCTGGGAAACGAAGAGGCAATCCAGTTTCAAGAGCATTTTGGGCATGCCCCCCCCCCCCCCCCCCCCCCCCCCCCCCCCCCCCCCCCCCCCCCCCCCCCCCCCCCCCCCCCCCCCCCCCCCCCCNAAGGTACATGACTTCCCTCCTCATGTACTTGTACCTGGCCCCTCAGACAAGATCGAAAATTTCCTTTCTAAGGCCTCTTCTCATAGAGAAGGGCAGGGGGTACACCTGCGTTAAATACAGCAACGTGGGGAGGATACCACGTTGGCCACCTTCAGGGCCAAACTCTTCCCTATAAAGAAGAGAGACCTGGTCCTCCACAATCCCATTTTCCATCTGGCTTTTGCTAAGCGTTCTGCCCAGTTTGCCCTAGCTGTACCTTCCACAAGGAAGTTAACCCCAAGCACTTTAAGAGGGTCGTCACATCTGGGGAAACCCGTGATGACATCCGTCCTATTTTTCCAGCTGCCAAAGTACTTGATGAGCGACTTGCTGAGGTTCAGCGCTGCGTCAGAAGCACACCTGAACCCCTTAACCAGGTCCAGCGTTTGACTAAGAGGCTGATCTGAACACACGAACAACATGGTGTCGTCCGCGTACTGGGCCAGTTTTATGACCTCTCCACTGCTTCCTGGCAGGAGAAAGCTGTCGATTCTGGGGTGAGCATGAATGGCAGCCACTAGTGGCTCGATGTAAACAACGTAAAGGAGCAGACAGCCCTGACTCACTCCACTAAGATGGAGCACCCAACCCCCGAGAGCACCATTGATAATGACACGACTACCCACCTCCACATACAATGTGGACCCATCCCGGGAATTGAGCACCAAAGCCCATTTTACTCAAGGTATTAAACAAAAAGCGGTGGTCAACTTGATCAAATGCCTTCTCCTGGTCCAGGCTGACTAAAGCTAGGGAGACCTTTTGGCCTTCCACCTAAGTGATCGCATCCTGAACTAGGTGCAAGTTCCAGATTGCCGATTGCCCAGGAACCCCACAGGTCTGATTGCTGTGGACCGATCGGCCATTACCTGCTTCAGGTGCTGGGTAAGGACCTTCGCAATAAGCTTTGCGTCGATGCAAAGCATTGTGAGGGGTCTCCATTTGGCAAGGTCAGCTTTATCACCTTTCTTGTACAACAAGGAGAGCACCCCAGTCCTCATACTTCTAGCTAACATGCCACGGCTAAGCACATCCACAGCAAAACTCAAAAATGCAGGCCCTAAGATGTCCCAAAAGGTGGAATAAAATTCTGCCGGCAGGCCGTCTAGGCTGGGAACCTTGCGTCGGTTCATTTTACCAAGCACTTCAGTCAGCTCAACTCAAATTGATGGGGCTTTCCAGGCTCCTAAGGGCACACAGGGGAAAAAAGGATGACACCTTATCTAAAAAGCTCCTTTCTAACACTGGGTCGGTTTCCCTAACTTTAAAAAGGTCCCTATAAAAACAAGACAAGCAGTATCGGTGAAGGATTCCCCTTGCGAGTTCCATAAGGAGGAAAAACCCTTTTACATTTCAAATCCTTCACTTTATTAAAAAAAAATGACAGGTACACATTCTCCTCGACCTCTCTCACTCTGGCACTAAACAAAAAGGCCCAGCCTGCTGCTCATGCAGCCACCTCAAAACGGCTTTTCTCTCCAAGGCTCTATCATGATCAAAAACTCCACCATTGTTATGACCGACATAATGCTCGTGGAGCTCGTCCTTGAGCCTAGCAATGCCTCGGTGATGCAAAGCAGGCTTATGGATACAATAATTAACGGTGAGGGCCTTGGCCTTAGCCTTGACCCCCTCCCACAACTCAGCTAACGAGGGGTAACCATCCACGGCCTCCTGCCACACAAAAAAAACTGTCATAGAACAAGTCCCTATACTCCTTTTCCTGGAGTACCTCCAGGTTGAGCTTCCAGTAGCCTCAGCCATGACTCGGGGCCACGATGGAGATCGTGGCCTTGACTATCACATGGTCCAAGGACCACTGGGGGGACAGACTTACACTCTTGAAAGCAACAGAGGAAGATGCTAAAATGTAGTCCAAACAACTATAGGCCCCGCGGGTGTTGCGCCAGGTAATACCCGGATTGCTGGGGTTACACTTTTTAAAACCGTCAGTGAAGTTAAAACTGCAAATAAAATGTTTGAAATGTTTAATGCTAGCGTTGACCTTGCCTTCTAAAAAAATGTTCAAGTCATCTCCTATTATCAGATGCCTGTCTGTTACACAATGCGGGACCTGACCTCCAGAGCGTAGATGCACAGTATATGAATGTGCGAACCTCTCCACGTGACGTCCACCCCCAAAACCCAGCCAGGATTAACAATAAAAGGCCTTACCTTAATCGTAGGCGTGGTCCCCAAAAAGTATCCCCACGCCTGTAGAGTGGACGCCACCTACGCTCCAGTAGGACTCACCCTTCCTCCATTCCTGAGAGAAGAGAGTCATGTCCTGCTGGTTCCGAAGGTGAACTTCCTGCAAAAAACACAGGTTAAAGGCACAGGATGACAGCTGATTAAACAGAGCAGGTCTTTTAAACACGTTTTTAAGACCCCTGATGTTAAGAATTAAAACTTTAAAATCAGCCGTTGGAGTATGATGTTAAGAAATTAAACCGCTAAGACATTAAAACTCGGCTTGTAAAAAGCTCCCTGGAGTAAATAGACCCGGCCACACTCTTGGAGACCATACTGTTGTCGGCTAGGTACACTTCCAGATCCAACGAATCCAACGAAGCAGACAAGAGCGGTCCTCCATCGAATCCTTGGTTCAGGGATGTCAAAGGGGACTGCTTTGTGACCCAGGCATCATTCATCTGTCATGGGGAGGGGCGTCGCTCCCAGCCATCGTCCGAGGAGTCGACCAACGACGACTCCTCTTCAGGCTATCTAGCCCCCCTTCTGCCTTTCTTTTTCTTCTTTTTCCAGGACTGGGAATCTTCCTTTTTTCTTTTCAAAAGGTCTCCCAGGGTAGGGGCAGGGCTGAAAACCTGGATCTCTCAGGCTGTGCCAGGGTCCACTTCAGCCCCCGCCTTTATTTCCGGGTCCGCCTCCAATTCTTCTCTCCCAGTCAGGTCCTGCTGCTCCTCTGCCAAAGACCCCCTGTTGCCCTACAGGGTGTCGACATATAAGGGCCTGTACTGAAGGCAGAGGTGGACCAGATGATCCTCACTCCTGCACACGATACATCGGCGGGGGCCCTTACAGTTTCTGGTGAAATGGCCGGTGTCCAGGCAGTTGCGGCACTTCATGTTTTTGCAGGCCTCTCCAGTGTGTCCTCTACCCTGGCAGATCTGACAGAAGGGGGGCTGCTGCAGGTAAAATAGGTACCCCTTATTTCTTCCAATATGGAAAAATGCCAGGGGATGGTGAAGTCTGTGGGGGGCGGCAGGGTCAGGATACAAGAAAACCTGATACTGTCTCTTACCATTCCAGATCCAGAATATGTTCCTGTGGCCAAGGAGGAGGTTGACATGCTCCCTCAGGAAGGCCTCGACTGCCTCAGCAGGGACAAAGGGGTTGAAAACGTGGACCGTGATGATCCTCCGGTCCGTCCACCACAGTTGCTGGACCTGGAATTTCCTCAATCCCTTCTCCTTCTCCAGCTTGCATACCTCTACCACCTTCTGGTATGTTTCCTCCGCAAGGACCGTCAGGTTGATGAAGTGCTGGGGGCCGTTGCGCAGGATGCACACGATGTGTCCTATGGCAAGGCCCAACACCCGGAAGATGACTTCCTGGATGAAGCCGGGACCAATCCAGGAAGTCCGCCGCTGCCTTGGTTCACCTGCACCAAAACCGGGTGGTGTGCCGCAAATTGGTGGAGGACACAAGCTCCCACTCCTCTTCTACTCCTCGGGCCAGGGCAGCTGGAGTTCCATTGCAGAGCCCAGCTGCCTTAGGTTGTCGCCACCGTCACTACATCCATCGCTGCGTCCATCGCCTCGGCCGCCACCTCCACCACCGATCCTCTGTCGACTGGCCTTGGCATCGCAGGGCCGGCAGTGATCCCTTCTTCAGTCCTCTGCCGCTCTTCTGGGAGAAGGTTCTTCTTGGCAGGGGACCTGTGCAGTCCCACCTGCCCCCCAGCCATCTTCTTCGCTGTCTTCTTCGCCGTCTTTTTTACAGTCCTCCCTTCTGCCGGAGAAATCTTCCTCCCTACCGAGCTTGCTGTCCTCAAGGCCTTCCTGTTCTCCATGGTTATCGCTGACGTCTTTGTGGATGTGCTTGACATCCCTGGCATAGCCTTTAAAAATGCTATAAGGGGCCCTAAACTAAAAAGCCTTAAATCTAATAAAAAGTGCTAGAAAATAAAATGTGGTGCAGGGCTACCCCGTAGCAGGGGCAGACAACCCACCTAAAACCAAGAAACAAAATTTTCCAAGGGATGGAAGGTTCACCCTGTGGTAGCAGCAGTCAAGCCACCCACTAACCACGCATTAGGCTCCCCTCCTGCTAAAATCTAGTACCTAGCAATGTAAAACTCATGCTTTGATCTTAGCCAAAAAGCTGAGAAATGAACACAAACTTTGTTCTTACACGGCATGTTGAACAACATACCCACCCACAGAAGTATTGTACAACCAACACAGCTTCAGGGTCATTGTGGAGCACTGGGCTTCCTCCCATGGTTAGACAGACCAACTATTTAGAGAGCAAGGCATGATGGGAGCCAAAATTCCACTAGATGTTACAGTACTTTTCTGGACATAACACAGTTGTTATACATGCATTCCTGCAGTCACCACAGTTCTGTGTCAAAATAAAAATTTAGTCCTGCAACAAATTACGCAAAAATTACCAAAATTTTTCCAGTAATTTATTAATGACACAGCTGTCCAAATTGCTCAGATTTAAATGCAGTTTATCAGGCATGGAATACTGGAAACATTCAGCATGGAGCCAAGAAACCAGAGCACTTGAAATTGAAACCGGTAATTGTTGTAACGTTAACTGTTTATGATTCCTTCTTCCTCTGCAAGTTCACGAAGAGCCATATGTACAGCTTAGAGTTTAAACTCGGACCCATAATTGATTTATTTAACCCAGTTGTAACCAGTGGTCACCAGGCCTGTGTGGATTCCTAGGCATTGGTGTTTTTTTTTTTTAATGGCACTGTCTCCCATGCTGATTTCCCACTTTTAATGGCACCGATGGCAGGACTCTGTGATGGAGAGTCGTCAGCAATTTAAACAGCAGCGCATCTCATATCTCAGCAGCCAGCCATCTCCCACGTGTAGAATACAGCGTAGCAGCCAGTTCCAAAGTACAAATTTAATTAATTCTGTTTTGTTAGATATAACAAGGGCCAGCACTTACAAAGTTAGAAAAACAGTACATTTATTTTGTGCAAAATATGTTGTGCAATATGAATTTTTCTGTTTCTGAGTGCTGCCCCTCATTACCGTTAATGTTTTTTTACAGGTGCCATTCAAGCACTCAAGCTTATATTGAAAATCATGCTTTGGACTTGAGTGCAAATGTTTCATTTAGGTCTGTTCTATTTTACCCACCAGTCATGGTATCTGAGTGGGAAAGTATGCATTTTAAATCCTTTCCAATATCTGCAGTCACCACTTGGGTGAAGTAACCATCACTCCATCTGGAAGGAATTGATTGGTTTTCATAATGACATTGTAGTCTGGTTTTATCATTTCTAACTCTAGTGCTCAACCCCAATATAGCACCTTCTGCCCACACTGTATATCATTCCATAGTTATACCCCTTGGCTAAAAACCATGAGTACAAAACATGAAGTTTCAAAGCTCCATAATGCCAAAATAACTTAAACCCATTGTGTGCAAAATTTTTAANATATGATGAAGTATATGAAGTATAAAATGCTATCATTCCATAGTTATACCCCTTGGCTAAAAACCATGAGTACAAAACATGAAGTTTCAAAGCTCCATAATGCCAAAATAACTTAAACCCATTGTGTGCAAAATTTTTAAGTGATATAACACGATGGACCTTGCTGAAGTATCCCTTATCTCTGAGTTGGAAATAGTCATAAAAAATTTGAAATGTGCTACTATTAAATACTAGTTGATTAAGTAAAACGGATACCAAGAAAAAGTTCAAAACTCACAAGTCTCTGATATTAGTGTTAAGCAACATTCCAAAGCGTGTTGTTTTTTTTGCATTTTCTGCAAAATTTAACCTGAATCTAAACCTGCAAAACCAAGTCACCTACTCAGAGGTTACAAAGTAGGAGCAGCCATGTGGAACATGATTTCTGTCACTTCTCTGTGTCAAGCTAGAGTTACAGCTCTCTTGAGGATGGTATATAAATCCCTATTAGTGTGAATGTGAGCATTGACAGGAGCAACATACACACCATGATCAATATAGGAGATTGAGGAATAGCCATCATGTAACCCTGGAGGCTCCTTGGGAATAACATGATGCTCACGGCAGACATAGTGCCGCTTGTGGTCTGGGCTGAAAAAGCGTAATGATAAAAGGAGTGGGGCATAGAATAGAAACAGGGTGTAGGGAGGGAATTCAGATCTTTGGTTGAGACTCTTCACAGAGCTGCTGTGGTGCACAGCCTTGTTGTCAAACAACCTTGAAATACACAGACTCTAACCTGACCTCCAGAATAAGTCGAGGAAACAGCCCGTATAACGTGGGCAATATTTTGTCTAGAGTTTGGTAGCTAAAGATTAATTGTCTCAAGTGTCCACCAGTATTTCATTATTTGTTACCGTCAAATATTATCGCAACACACTACTGCAAATAGAAATCTGACCTTGTTTTTGATCATTTATTTTTACTTAAGTCACATGACCTTACGGCAAATTTCCAGAATTGTAGAAGATTGCAGGTAATTGCTGTATCACAACTTGCACAGTCTGACAGAATCAATGACCTATGACTAATGGCATTAGTGAGCTCTGCTACATCTGTGTAACATCAAGAAAAATTTTCCACGATGAGTATTTTCCTAAATATTGCAATTATGCAGTGTGAAAAGTGTTCGGATCAGATTTCCTTGCAAGCATAGTCAAAATCTCATAGAATGATTGTTCATCACCCATTTCTCTTGCTGGCCACAGTTTAGATGTTTTCTTTTCAGGACACAGTACCAGATAAATCACAGCAGTACGCTGCTGCTGCCTGGCAGCTGTGTTTGAAGTCACCGTCAGCCTAAAGTTCGCAGTACATAATCTCAGGTTGCATCTTCTGGACTGTATATCTAGTTCATGGCTGGGTTTGTCAATGGTTTCAATACTTCATTGACGAAATTAGGAACAAGCAAACAGAAGCTTACACATTTTTTATTTCACAAAATAGTTATTAGCAACAGTACCTTGGCCACTGATGCATTTCCCGAAGCTTTAAAAATTAATCTGAGGTAAAATTCTATTCAATTTCCATGAGATATCAAAGCTAAGCTGTGAGAATTATTGGGGAACTGCTGGACATTGGAATCCGGTTGTGTCTACTGAGGGTTGAGTCCTTGTTTGCTTTTGAAAATAAATTCAGCTGTAATTGCATAGTAGACACAGTCCAAGTATTAAGCATTCATAAAATGCATTCAGATTAATTCTGGGCTGTAAGCCATAGTTTGTCTTTTGGAAGAAGAAAAGAAAAAATGGGCTCAATTAGATTTTGTTTTCAGCTTAAACATTGTCTACAGTTACAGAAAACTAATCTACCCAACTGAATATTAATGGTAATTAAGCTAAACACCAACTGTGGATGTATGCATGAATTGTATTTCTGATAATCTACATTCATTTTTAATTACATAAACAAGCCATGACTACTGCACTTTAGGAACGGCCTACTTCTGGCTCTCAGTGAATGAACAAATTGAAATTATATAAATTTCCAGCACAGTGCTGGAAACTCTAGCTGCAGTGAGTGCCAGCACTGCCAGACAAACTTAATAGTTTCAGATTTTTAAAAATGGACAACCGCAAAAAAATCATTTGTGAAGTTATGCTTGGAAACCTTGCACAAATTTAACAGAATCATATGTTTTTTCAATGATATTTACTCTCAATGTTTTTAATCTCACATTTTAAATTCATATACCAGGTTATATTTCCTTTGATTGTCAAGACTGAAAATATAATAATGTAATGTCTGGTGGAATTGTGGCTCCCATCATGCAATGCTCTTTAAATAGTTGATTTGTCTAACCGTGGAAGGAAGCCCAGGGCTCGGCAATGACCTTGAGGCTGGGTTGGGTGTACAATAGTTTGGTGGGTGGGTGTGCTGTTAAACATGTCACGGAAGACTAAAGTTCGTGTTCCCTCAGTTCTGCCTATCAAGCCCTGCGTCTGTGACACCGCATACGCGGATTGTTACAATAATATACGCTCACTGGCCACTTTATTAGGAACATCATTCTAATACTGGGCAGGACCTCCCTTTGCTGTCAGAGCAGCGTGAATTCAACAAGGTGCTGGAAAGATTCCTTATAGATTCTGGTCCATAGCAACATTACTGCATCACAAAATTGCAGCAGATTTCTCAGCTGTACATTTATGCTGCCAGTCTGCCAAAGGTGCTCTGTTGTATTCAGATCTGGTGACTGGGGAGGCCACTGAAGTTCACTGAACTCATCCTCGTTCCTGGAACCAGTTTAAGATGACGTACTTTGTGATGGCACCACAAAAAGGTTCCCTTTTTTATCAACATGTATGCAAAATCCCTGTATTTTAAAAAATGAGAAGATCTCATTCAGAACCACGTCCAGAATATCGCTACTTCTCTGTACGTCTTTAAAACCTGGTTTGAAACCATGTGGTCAAAATTGCTTACAACCTGAAACATGTCTTTAGACCGAAACTGGCGTAAAAAGCAAATGCCACACTGACTGAGCTGCATTCAAACCTACATCTGAATAGATGTGCCACCACCCTGCCACCCTTACAATTAATTTCACTTTTAATATTCTGTTGTCCTTGGGTGGCCAAATGGTGCAGCTGGGTCCTCACAACACTCTGTCTGATCCAGACTATGTCTAGTTTGGGTTTTCATGTTCTCCTTTGTTTGCAAGAATTTCCTATAAGGTTTGCTTGCCTTTCTTCCCATTGTTCAAAGACGAGTTTCTGGTGGAATGGTGACTCCCAGTTGCCTGTTGTGTGTAGTGTATGTACATATAGAGTAAGGAGTGTGTGTGAATGCCCTACAATCGTTTGCTATCTGATTCACGGTGATTCTGGGATGGGCTCCAGTCCACTGTGAGCAAGTAGTCAATAAACTGATGAACGAATGTACAGATGGATGGAAATACTTGTTTGTGCATCGTTGTGATTGAACTACATGCCCCGTAAAAATGTTGTTGAAGTTTTCCTTTGGTCTTTGAAACTTGATAATAACTTTTCTCTTGGGGCATTGTTTGCAGTCTTGCCTGAATTGTCACCTGACCCAAGGAACCAGAAACCACACATTTATACAATGACCCCTCTTACTCTAGGTCTCTTGGTTTTTATAATACCTTGGCACTAACTTGATTGTTTCACTAAGATTAGGTTTCCCCTGAGGCAAATGTGGGAGCAATGGCTGAATATTCCATACAAATGCTCACTCTACTGTGAGGTAAGCAGCCTACTTTTTATTAAAACTCAGTTCCCTCCGGAGGAACCTCTACCGTGTCTATTTATTTCCATCAGAAAAGTGTCTATGCCTTTTCTTTAACACGTTTTTCTGTGAAAACACTTATGGATTCTCTCTTTCTGTTCAAATAGGATTTCCCTCATATCTTTGTTGAAGAATTCTTTTGTATTTTGTTTATTTTTAATTAAAACAAGAGATTGCTTTTGCATGGTGAGAGTTGGTAGTGTGCGTTAGTTAGCAATTTAACGTCCAAGATCGTTCTGAGCCCAATGCAAGTACTTGAATAGCAGGCTACCATATGCTGAAGTGAAATTATCGTTAAAATAGAAAAAGTTGAAATTGTTAGCATTCACATACAGACCTGTAGAAGCTAATGAATTAAATGTGTTTCCACAGAATCAAAACCTAAAAATACCTACCATGTGGTTTGGCGAGGGGGTTGGAGTCCAACAGCCTCTGTAAAAGTCCCCAGTTGGTTTTCCCTGCTGGACACACATCAAAAAAGAAAACCCTACTAGATTCAATGAATTGTAAGTGCCACATTACCTCTTTGTCTAAATTTCCTTCTAGAAGGCTCAAAACGTATTTTTTTAATGTAATATAAAGTGAAGGAGGAAAAAATAATAATCCTCAAACAAAGTGCTGCTACATGCTGGGTTTTGCAGAAGTGGAGACTCCATGGCACTGGCAGTGGACTATTAAGCTCCTGTTGTGTTTTTAATATATATAATATGTGCCTTAGAAAGAGTTATTTCTATTCTTATTTCCATGGTAACAACCTGAGAGTGAACCACTCACTGGAGCTGGAGATTTCTGTGTTGCTATTTAACATCTTACAAACAACCAATAAAGTTTGGCCAAAATCATTCTAACTTTGGAATCATCGAAAGAAAGATTTGAATTAGCATTACTATTACCATTTTTTCTTATGTCCATATTGCTGAAGTTACCATGTTGTTACGGATATTTTGCTGTATTAATTCTTGACTATAAAACTGTTTATTTATTACTAATTTAAATTTCTAATGTACAACTAATTAATACAATTCTGTTATGAATAGAGAACATCTAATACCACCATGCCGATTTTCATGTCAAATTTGGCTGACTTAAACTGGACAATGTGTATGAAGGTCTGGCAAATGCCTGGTTTCCAGTCCTTCGTTTTTATTTCTATTTCATCAAGGTTTTTGTAGATTACCCACATTTGAACATCATGAATTTATTTTATGTTTGGACCTCAGTCTAGCCTCCTTTGAATGTTTATTCAAACCTGTCGATCAATCAGTATGACCAGGGAAGGACAACACAGCTGTGTTTCTGTTGCCTGCTGAGTACAAAGTGAACCCGTTCGGTGTATTGAAAATGTCTGAAGACATAGAGAATAATCATTAGAATAATAATTTGTGACTTTCGGATTGATATCTCAAAGGATGTTTTCATTAAAATACAGAGGAGCAAAGGCAATTAGAGGACATCATTGCACTCAAGATATAAACTTCTGAGAAATGTTATTAAAATATGGAAAGCAATGTTTGTCAGACATAAGATGTAATATTTACATGCGTTTTCTGTGACTGCTAATGATTGTTCCCTAGATTTATTTATGTTTTGCTGGTTAAAACTTTGGGGTTTTAAAGGTTTTTTTTTCCCCACCATGCATTCTGTGGGATCACAGCTTTCAGCTCCTGAAGTCTTGTTAGTTGTTTGACCTGTTGTTCCAGATAATTAAGTTTGTGTGGTAAAATACAAAAAGCAGTTTAAAAAAAAAAACCCTCAGCTTAAGGTACCTCTAGCACAAAGGGAGGTAAAAAAGCAAAGTACTACAAGAGAAAGGAGAAACATGATATTGCTGTGATAAATGTCAGGGGGGACATGTAGTTATTTTAATATTTCAGCTTCAGCCTCATGCGTGAAAGGGACAAGCAGTAGAGATATATGGATAGAGCCTCTGTAAGGGAGAAATGAGTCAATGAGTTAGTTTGAAAATTAACCTAACTAAGGCATGAGTTGGTCAGTGGCCCTTTCTTAGAACCTTTTTAATGTCTGTACAGGATGGGATGGTGTGTTTCAGGGGCCAAAGCAGTAAGAACAATTTGTAGGCTGTCTGCTGCAGGTGTGTGTGACAGTTTCTACAATGGATGCTAACAGCATCATGCAAAACACACTTTTCCATCTCAGTCCTGAACTCTTGTGCTTCCACCTTGAGCCAAGTGATGCTTGTATTTTAGTACTGTTATAATCACACCTTGACTGGCATTTCGCAGCCTTGGAGCCTTGTTTTTTGTGACCTTTGTCATGGCTTCTTTTTGGCCCATACCTGCACAGTGCCTTTTGAAGTCTTCCCCCGGGTTGAGAACAAATCAGGCCACCTTGGTGACATTTCACATCCTCATAGTGGCAGTTTCCTGACCTTTCTGTTGACTCATCTCCTTGCTGTTTCCTGGTTACTGCGTCCAACATATTTCCTGGCTCATGAACAAGTCTTAAATCCTTCACTTGTTGTGGGCACTGCAGCATTTTATAACAGTTATAAAACACTTTGGAACGTAGACATTTCTTCAATGCTTTTATTTTACATTTGTAACAAAAACAATGTCCTGTCAAACGGACATAGATGCTTGCCTTAGTTATACTGCGTGGTCCTAAATTGCTCAATACAATAAAATGAAGTGCAAAGTCTGAGAGAAAAGGACATACATATAAATGTAAAAGGAAAAAAGTCACATACTCCAGAACATGTACATTTTCAAATGTTGTCCACAGATTTATTGTTTTTTTGTGCATATTTTCAGCAAGACTTGCCATAGGAACTGCTATTTGCAGTAGGTCTGCAATGCTCCCAAGATCTGCCCAGTTCCCTCTTTGGCAAAGGAGGTCTTCTTCCAACAGTCTCTGCCAAGGTGATTGCCTTTCACACTGCAGGTCACATGACACCATATAGAAGGAACTAGGATCAATAGGAGGTCCATTGTGCCCCTAGCTGCTGAAAACCAGTGATCCAAGGTTATCAGAGAAGTCAGTATGAGGATCCTTCAGCAGGAGCTGTACTGGGCTGACTGTGATCTTAACCACAACCTGCACCAGCTCTGGGAGCCTAGCATAATATACATTTATTTTTCAATACAGAGGCTTTGTGTACATGTGTGAATATGTTATACATGTGCTACATATAAATTTTACTTCAGTCTCAATATTAATAACATTTGGCCTCTACAACTGCATTCGACTTCCTTTCAGTTTTTATTCTTGTGAAAGCCCAGATTTCCATTTCTGACTACTAGGTCAGATGTTAGGTAACTTTTAGATATATTACATGTTACAAGGACAGTACTTCTGTAGCTCAGCAGCCGTGGACTGACAAATGGTTAAAAAGGTAAAAAATAAAAGTTGCAAACCCATATAATTTACCGATACTTGCATGAGGTGGTTTTAAGGTTCATGGTTTGTTTATTTTACAGTTTCTCATGAATACATCATTAATTAATTTGTCATTTAGCTCATGCCTTTATTTCTGATCCTTTATACATTTATATAGTAGGATATTTATACTGGAGCAGTTCAGGGTGAGAGCCTTGCTCAAGGGCATTGCAGGAATCCAGGTTAAATGTCACATCCATACCTGCTACACTATTGACTGTCCTTCATAATGATGCAAGCAAAGGGCTGGTGACAAAGTACCAAGTGACAGGCTTTCTTTCTGCTTATACATACAGTAATAATAGAAGCAAAGGTCTAATGACAAACTGCACAATAAAAGACTTTTTTCTATGCGCTACTGCAGTCATCAGTTATCACATTTCCTTTAATCATTTAAAGTTTTTTTTCAAACCTGGCTATGCATGCAATGCACAGAACATGTAAATGTACGGTTTCTGCTTTAAGTGTTGTTATTTTCATGGCAAAATTTTCCTTTAAAAGTGCATTTTTGTTTAAACAGACATTCAACGGTCACTGGAAAAATGCATTTGGATAGTGGTGATTATAATAACAGAGCTGCCAAGCCCTTCTTACCTCCCCTAACACTCTACATGGTCCAGGTGGAGAAAAGTCATTTGCACTAGTCGAGAAATGTCAAATGGCCTGTAGCTCTTGACCTTTTCAACCCTCCCCTCTGCCGTTTGCTCCAGTTCCATTCTCTGACTCCAGTATGACAGGGCTCTATTGATACCAGTCCAAGTAAAGGCCAAGCAATCAAAATCAAACACCCCCCTTCAGTGTTTTCATGTACTACTGAACACTCAACTGTAAGTTCAAATAGTGGCATCTTAATCAGTTTCAGCAAATCTTACTTCATTGATTGTTACAGATTTTACTTTTGTGTGCACAGTTTGTCATGGTACTATAAAAATTCCATTTTTAAATTCTTCATCAGAAGTAGCTGAGTGGCTATAAATCATCCTATGCGGTAAAGACCATTCATGCATATTTATGCATCTTATTTATTTGTATTCTAATAATCTAATGCCTGTTTGACTTAGACACCTCAGTATAAGTGGTTTCAGATGATGTGACACCGTTGGCAGAAAACAGACGTGTGCAGGCACGAGTTGGCAAATGGTGTTTATTGTTGAGAGACGTTCCAAGTTCATAGTTACAACACAGGCAAGGGTCAGATCCAGGGGACAGAGAAGTACAAGAAGTGGTCAGGCTAAATCGGTGGTCAAAGACAGGCGAGGGTCAATCACAGGAAAGGCTAACGGGAGAGTTGCTCGGTACACTTAATGGTAACATGGGCAATACTTCACACCAGCTTGTTGGGATACACAGGTTTTATATCCTGCTAGAGGAAACAAGGAGCAGGTGCTGGCAATTATGGAGCTGGGCGGGGTAGCAGGTGGAGCAGAGGGCGTAACAGTACCCCCCCCCAGGGAGTCAGCACCAGCCGAATGATGCGGATGGCCACGATGACCCCGAACAATGCCCCCAGAAGAGAGGCTCTGGGTTCACGTGCCTGAGTGGTCACGAATTTGGACGGACGGGGTCGTGCTTTGGGGCAGTTCTGCCCTCCTTGCGGTCGAGGTCTCACGAGTGCCACTGATTCTTTTTGGCACGTCCCATAGGCCTGGGCCCCGGCTTCTCAGGGTGGCACCTGTGAAAATCTGCCACCAGTCCTGGGTCCAGTATGTCCCGGGCTACCGCCCAGCTCCTCTCCTCTGGACCGTAGCCCTCCCAGTCGACTAGGTACTGAAGGTGTCCCGCTCGTCTCCAAGAATGCAGCAACCTGTTCACCACATTTGCTGGAGTACCTTCTATCTCCACTGGAGGATGGCTGCGGGGAGGGCTTCATCCAACGGACTTGGGACTACTGGTTTGAGTAGTGAAACATGAAAGGTGTCAGACATATTGACATTGACCGGTAAGTCCAATTTATACATCACCTCGTTAATCTGTTTCACAATTCAATAGGGGCTCAGGTATTTCGGTTGAAGTTTTCTGCATCCTTCAGGGAATTTAACATCTTTAGAGGACAGCCAGACTTGATCTCCGGGGCGATAGACTGGCGCCTCTCGATGGCACTTGTCCGCATGGTCCTTGTAATGCTGGAGGGTCCTTTCAATCCTTTGGTGAGTCTTCTCCCAGACCTCCTCACTCCTTTTCAACCAGTCATCCACTGCGGGAATGTTCATAGGCTCTGCTAACCACGGCACCAGGGGTGGTTGGTAACCCAGGCAGCATTTGAAGGAGCTTAGCCCGGTTGAAGAGCCAGTCAGTGAGTTCTGGGCCATTTCTGCCCATACCAGAAACTGACTCCAATCTGATGGATTCTCATGGCAATATATTTTTTAAAAACTTTCCTAATTCCTGGTTTACTTGCTTGCACTGACCATTGGACTGTGGATGATGGCTAGACAATAGACTGACACTCGTAAACGTTTGAAAAGGGCGGTCCATATCTTTGAGGTAAACTGAGAACCATGGTCCGAGACTATGTCCTCTGGAATACCGAAGAACCTGAATACCTGGTTAAAAACTGCCTCCGTGGTCTGGAAGGTGATGGGCAGGCCCTTAAATGGGATAAAACGGACGGCGCACGAAAACCTGTTGACCACAGTTAAAATACAGGTTTATGATTGGGACAGTGGCAGATCCGTGACAAAATCTATGGAAATGAGACCGGGGCAAGAAGGAATGGGAAGGGGAACCAACTTCCCTGCAGGTAATGTTCTCAGGGTTTTGCACTGCGTACATCTTGAGCACAAGGTGATAAACTGGTGTACATCCATGTTCTCCCACCAGTACCTACGTGACAATAATTGGTAGGTGCGGGACTCCCCGGGATGTCTGGAAACCAATGAGGCATGTGGCCATGTAATAAGTCGATCTCTACATGATGGAGGGACGTACCACTTTCTGACCGGACACTGAGCCAGAGATGGTGTATCTCCGAGTGCGTTATCTACTTCCTGGTCTATTTCCCATCGCATGGACGCTATTTGACAATCTGGGGGTAAGATTCTAGCTGATTCATCATCCTTAGACTCCTCCAAAACTTTGTATAGCTGGGATAACGCATCTGCCTTGGTGTGGCGACACCCTGGTGTGTAAGTTATTGAAAACCGAAAACGAGACAAAAATAAGACCCAGCGCACTTGCCTGGGGTTAAATTGCTTTGCACTGCGCAGGTATTCCAAGTTTCTATGATTGGTTAATACCTGAAATGGGTAATTTGCCCCCTCTAGTCAATGTCGCTGCTCTTCAAGCGCCAGTTTCATGGCCAGTAACTCACGGTCTCCTATTCCATAGTTTTGCTTGGCCGAGGTGAGTTTATGAGAATAAAAGGGGACCGAGTGTAATTTTGGGGAATGACCTACTCGCTGTGACAGGACAGTGCCTATGCCAGTGTCCGAGGCATCTACCTCAACAACAAAAGGTTTAGACGGGTCCGGATGTACCAAGATGGGAGCTGTGGTGAACGCCTGTTTAAGCTTAGTAAATGCTTGCTCAGCCTGGAGATTCCCTGAAAGGTACCTGGCTTTCTTCTTACTCGAGTAACGCCATGAGAGGGGCTGCTATGCTGCTAAAATTTCTAATGAATATTTTGTAAAAGTTTGCAAAACCCAAAAAATGTTGTAGGTCCTTAACACTACGAGGGCCAGTTAACCACTGTCTCAGTCTTCAAATTGCCCATCAGTATTCCTTCAGTACTGATAATGTAACCGAGAAAGGAAATTTGTTGCAAATGAAATTCACATTTTTCCCCTTTCATGTACAGTTGGTTCTTTAAAAGTTGTGTAAGGACCATGTGGAAATGGGAAACGTGAGATTCGAGGCCAGGAGAGTATATTAAAATATCGTCAATATATGCTATAATGAATTTCCTGATCATATTGCGGAACACGTTGTTGATAAATTCGTGATGGCCATTTGGAGTAATGAATGCTGTTTTCCACTCATCCCCCTCCCGGATACAAACTAGGTTATAAGTGCTTCTAAGATCTAGTTTTGTAAAATACCTAGCATCTCGAAGTTGTTCTAATGCTGCTGGCACCAAAGGTAACCGGTAAGGAAATCTCCTTGTAATTGCATTTATACCTCGTTAGTCGATGCATGGCCTGAGACCTCTGTCCTTTTTCTTAACAAAAAAGAAGCCCGAAGCAACAGGGGATGTGAACGGCTGAATGAATCCCTGATCTAAAAACTCTTGGATATACTCATCCATCGCCTTCAGTTCAGCCTGGGTCAGAGAATATATCCTAGCTTTTGGAAGGGTAGCCCCTTCTACTAGTTCGATCACGCAGTTGTATGGGCAATGCGGAGGAAGTTTGGTACTGTTTGTTTACTGAATACCTCCTTCAAGTCAGAATACTCGGGGGGAATTGTTATGGTGTCAGAGTCGGGACTTTCTATAGTAGTAGCGTGAATGGTGACCTGAGGGAGTTGCATACAATTTCTAGTACAATAAGAGGACTAAGACACAATATCTAAGGCAGATCAGGAGATATGTGGGTCGTGTTTTTGCAGCCATGGTAATCCTAACACTACTAAATAACTGGCTTGTGGAACCACAAAAAAGGATATGGACTCAGAATGCAAAGAACTGGCATCCATTCGCATGGGGAGAGTGGTCGATGTCAGGAGGCCCTTACCGATGGGTCCTCCGTCGATGGCAATTAACTGACATGGTACTCTGAAGTCTCGAGTACAGAAGCCCAACTGCTGCACCAGCTCCGAGTGCATGAAGTTTCCTTTCGCTCCGGAATCAATTAGCGCGGTGATGGAAACTGGCTTGGAACAGTAGAAGGTGATGGGGAGGGTGAAAGACTTCAACGCCCCTCCTCGTCCACCCCGGGGTAGAGTCATTGGGCAAGTGTCTGGATTGGTCTTCATGTGGCGTGGTTGCGGATGTTGGAAGCCAATGCGCATGGTGTGTCCAGATTCCCAGCATTGCCTGTGCTGGTCCTTCTGCAAATCAGGCCTCCATTCGTTGCCACATTGTTCAGCCGATTTGGCCATTCAGGCGCACCTCTGGTCAGATAGGGAATCGCAGAGGGGGTCGGGTCAGAAGCTCCAGTGGATTTTGCCGAAGGGAGAATTCCCCGGGAATGTTCATCTTCTTCAGGTGAGTATTGCTTCGGGTCAGACATAACATCTTTCAGCTCCTCCATCACCTGTGTCAGCCACTTTTGTTGCTCACTTTGCTTGGTGGTTGAAGGCTGAAATCACTTGCACGATCTCTTTCATCAGACGTTCATGATGATTCAGTCGTTCCGCCATATCAGGAGTCCGGGGATTTTGAGCACTCCATACCTGCTGTCTGCTGCATGGCAAAGTATTCTGTGACGCCGTTGGCAGAAAGCAGACGAGTGCAGGTGCGAGTTTGCAAATGGTGTTTATTGTTGAGAGACGTTCCAAGTTTGTAGTCACAACACAGGTAAGGGTCAGATCCAGGGGACAGAGAAGTACAAGAAGTGGTCAGGCTAAATCGGTGGTCAAAGTCAGACGAGGGTCGAGCACAGGAAAGGCTAACGGGAGAGTTGCTCAGTACACTCAATGGTAACATGGGCAAAACTTCGCACGGGCTTGTTGGGATACACAGGTATTATATCCTGCTAGGGGAAACAAGGAACAGGTGCTGGCGATTATGGAGTCGGGTGGGGTAGCAGGCGGAGCAGAGGGCGTGACAGATGATGCCATGTAGAGGCCACACTGCCTAGTTTCGTTTTATTTTGGTTACCTGTATTTTACATTGAGTATTTTTGAAGATACACATAAATGGCATGAACAATCTTAATCTGAAGATTGACAGAATTTGCTTTTGTGCATGTTTAAACAATCAACATCTGTTATACATCCACACAGTTCTTTCAGGAGACAATATACAAATATGGGAAATTACAGTCCGATTTAATTTTTTTTTTTTGCAGCTGAAACAAACCCTATTAAAACATCATATAAACTTAAATACAAGCTCTATACAGAGGAAAAGAAACATCATAGTGTGACCCATTAGAATGGACCATTGCTACAGAAGAACTACTCTGGTCACACAGGTTCAAGGTTAAGTGCTTCAAGTTCATCCAGTCACAAGGTGGTCAATTGCATGTCCAGATGATTTATAGTTATTTCTCTTCAGGTGGTAAGGATTTCCATCCCCTGTTTTCCTAACTTTAAATATCTGTATGTAGGAGCCGCATTTTGGTGTCACTGAGTTATGTATATTTCAGGGGCACCTCACCCTGCTTTATGTAGTGTTGCGTAAAGGAATAGAAAAGAGCAACTGATCTGTTCTTTCTGCTTTAGTTCTTGGTGTAGCAATTTTAAGATCAGATGACTTAATGTGTCCCCTAAATACTGAAAGCACCTTCTTTTCTAGTCCTTAACCTTTGTGTGAAGAGGTTATGGAGCACTTTCCAATGAGACTCAGACAAGAACAACAGCAAATGACAGAATTTAAAGCACTTGGTATTCCTGCAGTCTCCAGTGTGACTACCTACATCAGATGGGACAAAGAGACTTTACAATATTACAGGTGTGATGACGCAGACATCTATATGCTTGCTGGTTCCTTCAAGTCATTATACAGACAAAACTGAATTCTCTTTCTGGTGAAAATTTTAGCACCAGTAGAACCAAATCTGAATTATATTCAGTAGTTCAGAGAGGCAGTTACCCACTCAACTGAAATCTGAAATCTGTGCTTCTGGACAAATGAAAGTACTGTTGGTTAATGACCATGATCAGCCACAGACAATTTAACCACATCATTGCAACCTCCATACTAGTTGTTACAGTCTTGGTTCTAAGGTTTTTAGCATTTTGTATATTTCTCTCTCTTGTTCTCTGTCTGCTCAACAGGTGGTGCTCTGGTGGAGCCCAACTGGTGGCAGACTACTGCTGTTGGTCAGCTAATATTGGAGATGTTTCAGCAACAAGGACCACTGAAAAAGCATGAATGTGCTAGATGGTGAAACTGTCTCGCTTGTGATATTGTTCTCAATTCCCACTAATGATAGTGGAGGGGAATCTTTGTAAACAGTGTCTTTCAAACCTCAGTTTGTTTTGAAAAAGTTTTTTTTCTTGTAAATATTTGTAAATATGAAGCAGAAGCAGGTGCCATTTTCTTTCGTACAAATTTTCTCCTAGTTTTTACTTTAGCTAGGATAGTCAGAATATAACTGTTTACTTACAGCAAACTGCAAGGCACATCATAATCAAAATACGAAAGTTTACCTGGATAAATGTTTCTATAAGGCAACATGAAGTAGCATCTAAATTTTAAAAGTCATCTTAATTCTGATGTGTTAAAAATGACTAGAAAAGTGTGAACATCATTGTTTCTGATTCTGTGGTGATATTAATTCGGAAGCAAATTTTAGTATTTTATATATACAATTTTTAGGCTTTGATAGGGCAGGACTCAAAAAAGTGCCGTTGACCATTTTTTTTATTGTCGTTGTTATTAACAGCTTAGATTGTGCTATTTTTTTGAATACTTTATTTGCTGGAGCTATTAAATGTACCATAGTAAAGAATAGCGTAAAAATCTACAGTTTACAATACTGTGTTCTTACCTTCTACACTACCTGTTGTTTTTATGTATGTATATTTGCTTGCTTTAATTTATTTTGTTATCCATTTTCAGTGCATTTGTAACTGACTCTTGTTCCACAATAACATTTCATATCCCACACAACTTCCTCCTTCATTAAAATATTTTCAAGCTGCCCTTCATACAGAACACAGGTCCTGGGAATTTGGCTCAAAACTGATAAGGTGTAATAGCGTGCTGAACACATGAAGGAACTGACATAAAGAAGAACTGTGTGACTTGAAAAGACTTTTGAACACAGCAAAAAATATGATGAAATCTTTTATCAAACAAGGAAACAACTTTTCTTGCCTCTCATTGGCCATTTAAAAATGTGAAAAGAACATATATTTTCAGATTTTTTTCAATTATAGTCATATCACATATTGTTTGCTTTGTGTTATAGAGACTTTTCTTGGTTCTTCCTGGTGGTAACGAAGGAGTAAAACTGAAATGTCTTTCTGGTCAGGGCATGTTAGATTTTCTTTTTCGAACTGCTTATGTGTAAAATTTGTGTAGGTTTTTCAGAAGAATGCAAACATAGGAAGTTCATTCTTCTTGAAGGTCACTGTGAGCAGGAAATAGATATTTATTGAAACAATGGAGGTCTACAAGGTCAGATTCAGTTTGAGCTATTTCTTTTGAAATTTAGACTTTAGCTGAGCCCTGTGAAGATGACAGAAGAAATTTCACAACACAAACACTTTCTCAACAAAAATAAAAGATTGCAGCCAACAGTATTTTTATTTTAATAAGAAAGAAAAGTAGAAAAGAAAATGACAACTTTATTTCCCTACCAATATTTGCTGAGGCTTTAACATCAAAATCACGTTTTGAAGCCTTTTATATCAGTTGTCTTAACTGTGGTGATAGCTAGCTAGTTAATGGTTTATTTGGATCTAGCAGACTTTTCAAATCTTTTTACTGTAAAAGAATGTTATGCAATTTAAGAATGTTAAATTAGAATTTATTTTTTAGATGAGGTTGCATTTAGTAGAATTCAACTTTTATTCTTACTTTTCCCTCTTTTGTGAACCAATATTAATGGTGCTGAAAGTTGGTTGTTCCCCAAATGGTTCCCCATTGTCTTTCAGCAGTTATTTATAAATTCTGTTCAGAGGCTTTACAAAACCTGCTTATTCATAGATGCTTTCAAGGCCGCCATAAACAGTTTCACTGTTTATGTTTACATTGACATATAAATGGGGTCCTTACGCTTAGGTGTTTTTATTACTAACGTGTGTTTTTAAATGATAAGAAATCAAAAAGTACAAAAAGAAGTGCAAAAGTACATATTGTGTTAAATTTGAACTTTCACGCCCCCTAGTCCGGGCTCCTGATACCTGTCCCACCTGCTCTGTCTATTGGTTCGTCTCACCTATCTATCATCTACTCACCCCTATATATACCTGTGCTGGTTCCAGATGTTGGTGCGAAGTATTGCCATGTGTTGTCCATGTGTACCAAGTGGTCCTTCTGGTTGCTTCTCCGGTTATCAACCTGCTTTGATTTATGGATATCGTTTGTGCCTTACCCTTGTTTGTTTTGCCGCTTGTTCCGGACTGATTCCTGTTTTTGACCTACGCTTGTTTTGTGACTACGACTTTGGAACAACCACTAACAATAAACAAGATTCTTCGTTTGACGTCTGCACACGTCTGTGCCCTGACTGCAACATTACAGAATACTTTGCCACCAAGCAGACGGCAGATATGGAGGCTCTGGGTTTGGCGTCTACTGACCGAGGTAGACTCCTCAAGCAACACTGACAACTGTTCAAGGTAGTGACGCAATTGATGACGGCCCTCACCCATCAACAATGTGAACAACAGAAACAGTTGGAGCAAATCTCTGCACAATTACAGGAGCTAGCTGAAACAGTTCAAGGAAATCATGTACCTGAGGAGTCCAGAGGCATCCAGGAAGTATCCAGTTCACTGCCCAAAGTAATGTTTCCCATGAGCAAGCATGACAAATTTGATGGAAATCCAGCCACTTGTAAGGGGTTTCTCCTTCATTGCTCATTATACTTTTAATAATCACCCTGACGATTCCGATTTATCACAGATTTTGTCTGTTAGCTCCCGTTTGATGGGAAAAGCCCTAGATTGGGCCACAGCAGTGTGGCCCCAAATTCAGACTCAGCCCTACCGTTTGTTTGAGCGGGAGCTCCAAGCCAAATTCGATCATCCTAATGAGGGCAGGAGTAATGGCGAGCTACTGTCAAGATTACGACAGGGAAATCGTTCTGTAGCCGACTATGCTCTTGAATTCTGTACATTGGCTGCAGGAAGCAGTTGGAATGAACCTGCCTTATTAGTAACTTTTTGAAATGGTTTGAGGGCTGAGGTTTTGACAGAATTGGCATGTAAGGATAGGACTTAGGATTAGAGGATTTGATTGCCCTCGCCATTCGCCTGGATCAATTATTGTCCGCGCGCCCCAAGAAGGAGGTTAAGAACCATCCAGGGGTTCCATTCACCCGCACTAACTCGGTGAGCCTGCCCAAGAAGAAAGGAAAGCTGATTTCTAAGTCTTTTACGATGCCAGTCGTTTTTTATTGTTTTGATCCTGTTCCGGTCATGGCACTAGTTGACTCCGGCTCCGAGGGGAACTTCTTACACTCCCAACTGGCTCAACGGTTGGGCCTCCGTACTGAAAGCCTTAGTATGCCCCTAAGGCTGTCCGCCATAGATGGAAGACCCATTGGTAAGGGCCACGACACCACTATCACCAAGGTTTTTTACTAAGCTTGACTTGAGAAATGCTTATAATGGCTTTTATCACTCATAATGGCCATTATGAATATTTAGTCATAGTTTTTCTTATGTAACGCCACGTCTGTCTTTCAATCTTTCATTAATGATGTGGTCCGTGACATGGTGGGGAAATTCGTTATCGCCTACATAGATGATATTTTGGTGTATTCCCCTGATTTTGAGTCCCATGTTTCCCACGTCCGTACAGGCAAGACTCTTAGAGAACCAGTTATACGTAAAGGGATAAAAGTGTGAATTTCATTTACAGTGAGTATCCTTTCTCGGTTATTTTATCAGTGCGGATGGTATTGTGATGGATGACTTGAAGATTGAAATGATAGTCAATTAGCCTGTACCTCATAGTATTAAGGAACTACAGTGCTTTCTGGGATTCGCAAACTTCTATCAGCAGTTCATTAGGAATTTCAGTAGTATAGCTGCCCCCCTTACCGCTTTACTCTCAAGGGTGAAAGAAAAAAAGCCTAAGAAATTGTCGTGGTGTCCACAGGTTGAACAAGCTTTCAACATGCTCAAGTGAGGTTTCACCACGGCTCCCGTTCTGAAACATCTATCTAGGCCCTTTGTAGTAGAAGTTGATGTGTCCAAGGTAGGAGTGGGCACCGTACTTTCACAACGGGTAGGTATCCCCTGAAGTTACACCCTATTGCCTTTTTTTCCCACAAATTGACCCTACAGAAGCAAATTATGGGATAGGAGATAGCAATTTACTCACCATAAAGCTAGCCCTCGAAGAGTGGCAACATTGGTTAGAAGGGGCTAACCACCCTTTTCAGGTGTTAACTGACCACAGAAATTTAGAGTATTTAAGGAATGCAAAGCAATTAAATCCCAGACAGGTGGATTGGTCCCTGTTCTTTTCACGTTTTTGATTTTCCATTACCTATAGACCTGGTACTCGAAACACAAAAGCTGATTCCCTGTCGAGATTGTATGACAGTGAGATGGGTGGAGGAGCAGCCAGACAATATCTTGCCCCCTGACTGCCAAGTAGCCTCCATTAGGTGGGAAATAGACTAGGAAATCACTAAAGAATTACAGAACTCGCCAGTCCCATCACAGTGCCCAGCCGATAAGCAACATGTACTCCCTCCATGCAGAGATTGGTTCATCACCTGGACACATTTGTCGTTGGCGTCAGGTCACCCAGGGGAGACGCGTACTTCCCAGTTACTGGCTAGACGGTACTAGTGGGAGAGCATGAGGCAGGACATCCATCGATTCATTGCTTCCTGCTCTATTTGCGTACAGAGCAAAACTCCTAAGACCTTACCTGTGGGAAAATTGGTTCCCCTGCCCTTGCCTTCTCACCCCTGGTCCCACTTTAGCGGTAGACTTTGTCATCGATCTACCCCCATTGCAGTCCTATACCTGTACCCTGATGGTTCTCTTGTGGTATCTGGTTTATCCTATTTGCAGGGTTGCATACAGCTTTTCAGACTGCAGAGGCATTCTTTAATAATGTCTTTAGATTTTTCCGGGGTTCCTGAGGACATAGTTTCAGATCAAGGGCCTCAATTTACCTCTCGGATATGGTCGGCCTTCCTGGAATGTCTAGGGATCAATGTAAGCTTATCTTCAGGGTACCAGCCCCAGTCCAATGGATAATGTGAGCGAGTGAACCAGGAGTTGGGGAAATTTCTCAGAATCTATTGCAACCAAAACCCAGCGGATTGGAGTCGGTTTTTATCCTGGGTCGAGATCGCACAGAACTCACTGATCAGCTCTTCTACTGGGTTAACGCCCGTTGAACGTAGCTTGGGCTACCAACCACCCAATGTGCCCTGGACTGCAGAGCCCGCTGACATCCCAGTGGTGTGAGGAGTGAGGAGGTCTGGGAGAGAACTCATCAACAGATTGAGAAAGTCCTCCGCCGCTACAAGGCCCAAGCGGACAAGCACTGGCAAGAGGCCCCTGTATACCAACCAGGGGATCAAGTCTGGTTGTCGTCAAGGGACTTTAAGTTCCCGGAAGGTTGCAGAAAGCTGCAACCAAAGTACCTAGGACCCTATAAGGTGGTGAATGATGTTTCCTATAAGTTAGAGATGCCAGTTAATATGCATTTGTCAGAAACTTTCCATGTCTCCCTCCTGAAGCCTGTCATTCCAGGACCCCTGAACGAAGCACTGCCCAACAAAACACCACCTCCTCCTGTGGAGGTCGAGGGTGCCCCGGTATCCGTGGTACGGAAACTGCTAGAGTCCCAGAGAAGAGCTGGACAGCTACAGTACTTAGTGGACTGGGAGGGCTATGGTCTGGAGGAGAGGAGTTGGGTACCTGCACAGGACATCCTAGATCCTGGGCTGGTGGCCGACTTTCATCGGCTTCATCCAGAGAAGCCAGGTCCACGACCAAGGGGGCGTCCTAGGGGGCGTCCCAGAAATAACCCGAGTGCTCCTCCAGTAGGGTCCACTAAGGAACGTCAAAGCTCCACTTCTGGTGTCCAGTCCTGTGGCAGTTCCAGTGTTCAGCCCTGGGCTTTGTCCTCTGGGGGTGTGGGTGGTGGTCGTTGTGGCCGTCCTTGTCGCTTGGCTGGCACTGACTCCTTGGGGGGGTACTGTCACAGTTTTGTCACTTGTTCTGGACTGATTCCTGTTTTTGACCCATGCTTGTTTTGTGACTATGACTTTGGAACAACCTCTAACAACAAACAAGAGTCTTCATTTGACGTCTGCATGCATCTGCCCCCTGACAGCAACATTACATTAACAAGCTCTTATAACTAATTTAAAAGCTGTCAACAACATCTAGAAGATGGTCTACAGTTTTTTATGGCACAGCACTAAAAAATAATGATATTAATAAATGTTACTGTATACAGCTGGGCTGTTTGCACTTTAAATTGTAGTTCCACCCTTGCACCTGAAAATTATTTAGGGCTCCAATACTGTCATACATATTAGACTAATTTATTTGAACTATGTAACCCTGTAGATATGTATACATGTACATTCCTGCTTTCATTTTTATCTCTATTAGTCACACTTGCTTCCCTGCCAGAATAATTATAATCTTATTAGTGCTCAACACAGGTATAACGAGAGCACTTGCACATATATGATTAAAGTAGCCTTTGACTGACAAAAAGACAGTGTTTGGATTAACATTTACATGAAAATCTTCAGGAAATGGTTAAACTATAACATCTGTGTGGCATTTACAGTAAAAATGACCTAATTACTGAAAGATTCTGAAATATTAAACATTTTTGCATAAACTGTGAATCACCATAATATGTATAACCATCACATACACACATCTCTTAATCCAGTGGTTATGTACTTGTTACAAATATCACAGTCCCCTACCACAACTCTTTAAAATAGATTTTAACAAGGTGGGGGGGGCCCTCCCCTGAAAACTTGCCGACCACAGTTGTGCATCAAACCAGACCTGCAGCTCTGTTTCTTATTAATTTTTGGATATCGCACTTCATATTTTTTAAACGCCTCCTCAATAAAAGGTTGGCATTCACACCAAAGGAAACTCTGGGACCCCTCTAATAGGGTCATGACTCACAGGATGCAAAGCCATGACCTAATCAACACTTCCAAGAAACCATATCCCTATCAGTCTCTTTCTACTGAGAAGCTGAGGAGTCCTTTGATTCACTCTATATACAATCGACTTCTAACAAAGGCTTCTGCTATAGAAACACACAGCAGGCTCATCACTCAATGACAGCTTCCTTTGTTATGGTTTATTGTTGACTCATTTGTATTTGACTAATCTAATTAATCATTTGTACATTTCAGCTGGGAAAAATTCCAAATCCAGTTTTTCATTTTTTTAAAAAAAGGAAATCACGATAAATGATTCTCTAGACTAGTCCAGAAAGAAACAGCAAGCGCATTCTTTGCACTCTATTTTTTAATGAAAATATGATAACACTGGGAACAGATTGCTTTGCTTCAATGCATAGAAGACACCTAGCTGAAATAATTGTGTCTAATGAAATTTTGTTGTCTATGTGTGTGTTTCCATTTGACAAACAGAAACAAAATAGAATATAAATTAGTGTGGAGCAGCATGATAGCATAGTGGGTGGAGCCAATGCCTCCCAGCATCTGGGCTTTTCACTGAGATGAGTTAGAACCCAGCTCCGTCTGTGTATAGTTTGCATGTTCGCATGGGTTTACTCTGGCTGCTACAGTTTCCTTCCCATAGTCCAAATATGTATTTCAGGTGGATCGGGGAGTCTCATGTGTGTGTTACAGTACAAATATTTTAATGATTGTAGGGAATTTACCAAAGTTTACGTTACCTTTGATAAAGGTGCCCGCTAAATACCACTGAATAAAACAAGCTTATTGTTCAGGAAAATGAAAATATCTTATTGACTCATTGTTAAAAATTAAGAAGTGCGGGCATTTTCTCTGCAGCAGTCTTGCTGCCTTTTCATGCTGTTTCCCATAAAGCTATAACTTTCATCTAAAACCTGCGAGATGCTCAACAAGCCCTGAATCCTTCATTCTCCTACACAGAGTGCATTCTTCTACAGTTATGAAATGGATCAAGCTGCCATGCACCTAACACTGAGCCTGACTTGCTTACCCTCTGTGAGAACCAACCTGTTAAAACCCCAAATTGCACTTTTTTGAAGCTATTAGAGCTTTTCCAGAGGCAGAGTGAGTCATATGATGCCATACAGAACAAGAGGTTTTTAGTTCCGGGGCATGTCATTAAATTCTGCCTCTTCATGTTGTTATTATGTAACTGCTGTTATGACTTCCATCCCGCACTGGGATAACATTTTCATATTTCTCCATGAATCACTGGCTGATCTTGTGAAAAATCTCACCCTGTCATGTCTGAAGATGCCTGCATTCTGACTTGTTCCTCACAATGAGGCCTTTGCTGGTGAGTCAACCGATTATGTGATGGCAAGTGTGTGAGCCAGAAAGTTTTCAGTCACAAAGTGCTTAGGAGATTGTGTAGCCAATACCCACCTGCTATAAATCTGGGCAAATTGACTTAAGTGAAAGGATTATTAATGTGTAGCTGCAATTGTTTACTTTGTGATGTTGTATCAGGATTAATTTGGTGGTTTGGATGAAGCCCCCCTCTGCAAGATGACAAATCCGTCTCCACAAAGGCTCTAAAGCTCTAATCTCACCACCTTCCATGAAGGCAGGCAACTTTTGAGATAAGGACCCCTCACGAGCATGAGGTTCATGGTCTTCCCACTCACCGCAAGCCACAGCTATGGCGATTGGGCAGTGGATGCATGTACAGGAACGATTACTCACCACCGTACCTGTTCTTTTCCCTCTGTGACCTTGGTGAGCTGTTCCGTATATCAGAGAGCGCTGACCCTCCTGGATGGGTGGTGTTGGTGTTCAGCTGGCAGAGCTGCCTCCAAGTAGACGTGGACTATGGCATCCAGGCCCACATGCTGAGCAGGCTGCGATAAATACTCCTTTGCCAGAACTTATTATCACTTTAGTGCAAGGGCCAAGATTATGCTTGGGTGCAGTTAACTTTGAAACAGGCACCAACACACACACACACACACACACACACACACACACTCACAAATATATTCACTACAAAAGACTGAGAAACTAGCAAAAGTCCAGTATCAGCAGTTTCACAAATAACTGACTTTAGACAGATTTCTCTTATCTTGGGACTAATTTTCTTCTATTCATGGTTTATTTTACTTTTGCATATACCTAAGGAGAGATGCAAAAATTAAATGAAAGCACTTCAGCTTCTTTAACCAGACTCCTCCACTTAAAGATTATCTTTCCTGGCAATATAATTGTTTGGTTTTACTTGTGCTATTTGTATTGTGTGCAGACATGGTGTTGGCCTTGAAGGTGTGGGAGAACTGTAGCTTGGATTCAGTTTGCTCCTATTGACATTCTCCACACAAGCGCACTGTAAATAAACAAGAGGAGTGGAAAATCATGGTCGGTAGCCTACATTTAAAGTATGAGAAGTTACGCTTCAGAACTCATTATGCTTATCAGTGTCCCTATCTTTTTGCAGAAATGATGGAGCAGGAATTCGATCAGCTTTAGGGAGACTTCATCTTATAAAGCAAAACATGTTCAGAATTATTACAGCAGTGTTATCAATGCACATTCGGTGCATTTCTTATGATTTAAGTATTATTAAAAATTACAGCCCTGAAGCCTTGCTTTTTTGGTTTGATATATGTCCTCTTCGTCCTTTATTTCTTTCACTTGCCGCTTCGCTTTGTGATCTCAGTCTTGTTTTCTGAAGTGTTTAGAAGTACAGAGATAGCTGAACGTTGAATAACTAAAAGGGCCCTCCTGAGAGGGCAAATTGCAAGGCAATTAAATGACCACATTTGCCAGCTGTCAACATCAGGATTAATGGATCTCAAACCACAGTAAATTACAGTACATCCCATCAATTTGCCATGGCTAATTCACAAATAAATGCTTGTCTCTACAGTAAGAGATATGCTGGATTGGTAAACAGATGGGTGTACTGGGCTAACACATGCACCTCAGTGGAACTCAACCAAATTACTGAAGCAGTCATTACTTTCCCATTGGCAAATTCTCCTTCATCATTTTCAAAATTCACATGTGGTGTTAAACACATTTTCACTATTCAATTTCAGCAATTCAGGTTGCTATTTTGAATTCCAGTCCCACCTGTGCGGTTGTTTATAACATGAGTTGTTCTTATACAATAACTGAAAAAAAACTGAAAATAGTTGCTTGGACGTCAATGGCATCTTGAAATCGATCAGATGGTGTGTTGGTCAGAATGCAATGTATGGGTCAGTATTTGCAGAGCCTACCAATCCTCAGGACAGAACATTGTCAAAACATGTATGTGTACATGTTTAGTCGCACAGATTCGGAGGACCTGACGGAATCGTCTGTAAACGCAAACTCAACATCTGAAATACACAGATTTCACATGACACATGATCCACAGCTGCTAACTGGATTTGCTTAAACTCCTGTGGGTTGTCTTCTCCAGTACTACACAGCTTTAGCACTTTCTTTCATACCTTTATTGCATGCCAGTGAACCTAACCCCCCAGGTTTGCAGCAACATCTGCCATGGTCTAGTAATACTGTTTTAGAAACAATTATAGTTGCTGAGCCTGCCTTTTTAGGCTCTCAAACCTGAATCCTCTCTTTTGGCAGTCTTGTCTAGTCTGGGCACATTGTTGAACTCAAAGCACTCTCGTCCAGTCTCATGTTCCCAGAATGTCATTTTCAATTCTCCTGAAGTATTGTTCTGTCGCATTGTAATCTAGGAGAGGAGGTAACACCAAAAATTCAATTTGTGTTTTACAAGAACAACAACAAGCTGTGGACTTGACTCCTTTCATTCTCAGTAATGCTGTGTGTCAGTAGTTTGGGTAACAATGGAAACAAAAACTCAAGCAGTGATTGCAGGATTTATGCATGTATGGAATTGTAGTTGAAGGTCTCATTTTGTTCTGTTGAGCTTGTAGAGGTGTGAGATAAAATTAATTACAGTATTGTTCAGGTTCTTCTGTCTGTAGGCGAAAATCATAAACTCCAAAGCCTTGGTTAGAAGGTAACATAATGTAAAACCGCTACTCTCTCTAAGCTGTAATAATATCATATACATTGTATGCATTTTTTCAGTTTTTTTCTTACTCAAAGTGTGCTTGAGTTTCCATATCTCATACGTTGTCATTCACCTTCTTCTTTTTAAGGTATTAAAATTACTTTCAATGTTACATAATTCTGACCATGAAAACCTACGGCCATTTACAGATAAATATTAATATTCTAAGTGAGAAAATGATCTATGACTTTAAACAGTTCAGCTGGAAAAAGTGATGCCAAAAGGTGAAAAGCAGATGATCTTCAGCAAGCAACAAGCAGCAATTCAAATCAAACTGACCTCATTCTTCTGCTTTTGACCTCTAATCCAAGCTTTACAGTCTACACAATGGCACTCGGTGCTTTTACATGACTGTTTGAATAGTACTGTACTATTTTTATTGCACAAATCCTGTTCCTAAGTTAAAATATTTGCCAGCATAGGGCAGAAAAAAATCAACAACAGCAAATAATCTTCAAGCTAATAACAATTCCAGGGGTGCATAAACGTGGAGCACACTTAGAAAAGGATGACACAGATTACCCAATTTTTGCTTCACCTAACTTTCAAAAATAGAATGTAAACAAGGCAGATTCCACTGAGAGAAGACCAGCTGAAACTACAAAAACCAAACCAAGTGATTATAAATGCACTGGATGCTTTTGAGGAAGAAGATGACATTGGGGCTGTGGCTCCAAGTCACCCTTACAGTTAGGTATGGAAGTGTGGATAATGTGTTAGAGATTAGAGACTTATCAGAGTATTATGATCAGTGGGAAGTTAAGCTTAAAAAGCTGGATGAATTGGATGGTATAAAAGCAGAACTAAAGAATCTTTCCTCCTCTGTTGCAGCTGTGGAAACCAAACTCTCCAGTTTAACTCATTGTACGGACACATTTGAGACTTGCTTCAGCCAAGATGAATATAGATTCTTTGGAACAGAGGAATTTCAGAAGTCAACAACTAATTAATCAGGGGCTCTGGTTTGCAACTCTACCCTGAACTGCCAGCTGAATTCAGTTGTAACAAACATGAGTTTAATGAGGTCATCAGCGCTTTCAAACAATAGAAAATTTCCTGGGTTCAAATGTACTGAGATGTCTGCATGAAAGGTAGATCTGCGTGTGTGACAGCATTACATTTGCCACAACTTTTCTGGCTGATCTGTAAGACTGAGACTGAGAGTTGTTCATACATGTACTGGGAGAGTGAAACTTCATTTATTTGGTTTTTGTATAGTTTTTGATGTGCTGTTTTATACCTGTAATTGCTTTCCTGCTGCAGAACTTACTTTTACCATATTTCTTAATTACTTGTGGACTTACTATGTCCCGTCCACCTGGTATGTCCTCGGGGGGAAGGGGGACTTCTAGATGGGAGTTTATATTTTGCTGCCTGGCATTTATATATAGCTGTTATAAAAAGTCTTGTTTATACTTTGGCTTTGCTTTTCAGGTTCTGATCTCACTCTCTATCTCTTTCTCACCCTCTCACTATCTTTCAGTTGTTTCTGTTTTCTATCACACGTTCTATAACCAGCTACAATCACATGTGGCCAAACTTTCCTCTCTGTATGGATGACTGAAGTGATGAATTCTCTTTTGTTCAATAAGGTTAAATTTTGATCTGGATAATTCACTTTTTATGACTGTGGTATTTGATCACTGCTGAATGCAGTGAATTGATGTAACTGTTTCTTTGTGCTGTTATTTCTGTCTGTGTTTCTGAGACCCAGTATAGCCGGAAACAGGGTACAACATTTTTCTAAATTGCACGTCAAATTCCCCCTTTAGATACAATAGGGGAACATTGCATGTTATTGGCATTAGAATGGAAAAAAAATATTAACCCTCAGACTTTCACTGATTGTAACTACCAGAATTAATACTGATGGTATCATTCATGACAAATACACCACAGACTTTTTTTTATCCAGCAAATCATCCACGTCTCCAAGTCGATGTATGATGCACATATCTAATTCATGTAACCTGATCTTCTGAGCAATAACACTTTGAATATTTTTTAAAGAGTGAAAAACTAGGTGAATAAATACCTGCTAATGTTCTTGGAAATAAATTCACTTGACCTGATGTCATTTATCTCTGAGAGAAGAACTTTGCAGCCAGTGTTTAGAATTTAACCTCTGATGGACTGGCATCTTGTTCAGGGTGTTTCCTTCCCTGCCCAACACCCAGTGACCAGTGGTGTGAAAATGACAGCGAGAGAGAGCGAGAGAGCTTACAATTCAAAGTCACAAGCAAGAAATCTATAAATTGATGACATTTAAATATGAACACATAAGATTATGATTTAATGTCTTAAAAAGCAGACACACGTTCATTTTATTTAAATCTCTCTCAACAAGGCAAAATATTGTAAGTAAAAAAGAGAACAGCATAAGTGGATTTTTGCCAATTCATAAATGTTTTTTATATTTAAATAAAAAATTAGGTAATGTATGCGTTCACATTTTTTATTACTTAATCACATATAGTGAAACAAGAAGCCAACATTTGGACCAATAATGAAATAAAATTTATTTATGTCTTTTGCATGTTCTGACACACAGTGGCATGAATTTATTTGTTTATATGTTTACTCAATCGCTGGGCCACTGCGAGTGAATATTCAGCTTATGCCATTTCTAATTGTAACGTATTATTTGTCGTGATCAGCAATGAAAACATTTACTGCTTGTGCCATTCATTGCTCGAGGTAATATAGTAATGAGCAGAAATAAACTGTGCAGAATCACGTACATAATTGTTGGAAAATTAGCGTCACGCCCCCTGGTTCTGTTCCCAACATCCCTGATTGCCCAGCACCTGTCTCTTATTTAGACCTATAAATACCCGGAGAAACAAACAGCACGTTGTGAAGTGATGCCCATGCCCTGCCTCGGTGCATACCGTACAGTCAGTCAACCTGTTTTGTCCTTTTGCTTTCGTCTTGACCCTGTCTGTACCTTTGCCCGTGCTGATCAATCCCTGGTTTTGACCCCTGCCTGTTTACCGATGATGTCTTTGGAACACCGTTTGATCATTAAACAAACCCAGTCATCCTATCTTCACGAGCATCTGTGTTCTGTCCACAGCATTACAGAATACTTCGCCTCATTGCAGATGGCAGACATGAATGCACTAAGTTCTACCTTTTCAGATCAAGAAAGGATCCTTAAGCAACACCAACAGCGGTTTGAGGGAGTGGCTCAGTCCTTAGAAGCCCTCGCTCATCAACAGAGCGAGCAGCAGAAACAGTTGGTGCAGATCCCTGAGCAAGTGAAGGAGTTAATGGCGGCGATTCAGACTCCAGTGGCCGCCCTGACATCACGAGAATCTGCGTGTTCCCAGGCTGAGGCGAGTTTTTCCGTGAGTAAACCTAATAAATTCAATGCGACTTCCACAGCCTGTAAAGGGTTCCTGCTCCAGTGTACTCCTGTATTGTAACAACCTTCCTGGCAGCTCAGATTGGGCGCGGATTTCCTTCATGATCTCCTGACTGCCTGGAAAGGCGTTAGATTGGGCTATTGCAGTGTGGTCGCAATATCATACCTGGACCTATTGCCAGTTTGAGCGTGAACGCCGAACCGTATTTGATCACCCTAATGTGGGTAGGAGTAATGGGGAATTCCTGTCCAGACTGCGTCAGGGCAGCCGCTTCGTCGCAGAGTATGCACTCGAATTCCGCACCCTGGTGGCTGGAAGTGGTTGGAACGAAGAGGCATTAGTGGTGACATTTCGGAATGGGTTGAGAACTGAAGTCCTGTCAGAATTGGCATGCAAGGACTCAGAACTAGGACTGGATAAGCTGATGACACTGGCTATTCAACTTGACCAAATGTTGTCTGCCTGCCTGAAAAAGGAATTGAAGCCCGGCGTAAGATCCCCTAAGAACCGTGCAGACCGTTCACAAGCACGGCAATGCATGGAGGGTAGAGGACTTCCCTGAGGTGTCAGAGGCCATGGGGTGTGATACCACCTGTTTATCACCTGAAGTAAGGCTCCACTGCCTACACAATGGCTTGCGTCTGTACTGTGAAGATCCCGGCCACCTCCGACGGACCTGCCATTGGTGCCCTCAGGCACAACTCAAGAGGGACTCGACGCCTCAAGGCCGGCCAGTGAGTCTGTCCAGGACAGGGGACAGAGGCTCCAGACTGTTTATGCTTCCAGTCATTCTTTATAACCCTGCCCCAGTCACAGCTCTGGTGGCTTCAGGTGCCAAAAAACCTCACACAGTCCCACCTAGTTCAACAGTTGGGTCTCCCCACGACGAGCCTCACCGTGCCCTTGAAATTGTCTGCCCTGAGTGGGAGACCCATCGGAGGGGGATTGGTGTTGACTGTCACCTACCCGGTGCGGATGGATTCTAGTGCACTTCACTCAGAACTGATATCTTTCCTGGTGGTAGACAATACAAACAATTTGGTGGTATTAGGCCTACCCTGGTTGCAAAAACATAATCCTAACATATCCTGGTCCCCCTTAGATATTGTCTCCTGGTCACCCTATTGCTTTCATAATTGTCTCCATAGACCCCCTCTCTCCGTGCTGTCCACAACCATACAGAGCCCTTCCATTGACTCCGTAGCAATTCTGCGTGAATATGCTGATTTAAAAGAAGTCTTTAACAAGCAGAACATGACTAGACTACCCCCATGTCGTCCTTACAATTGTGCTATCGAGTTGGTGGAGGGGGCACCTCTTCCTAGGTCTAGGATCTACCGGCTGACACAGGCAGAAGAAGAGGCATTAGAAACCTACATCCAGGAATCTCTCATTCAGGAATTTATTTGTCCATCGACGTCACCTATGGCATCTAGCTTCTTTTTTATAGGAAAGAAGGATGGAGGTCTCCACCCCTGCATAGATTACCAAGGTCTTAACGTAATAACACGAAAATTCCGTTACCCCTTGCCATTGGTACCGGTGGCCCTAGAGCAGCTCCGTGGAGCATAGTATTTTACCAAGCTTGATCTTAGAAGCCCATATAATTTGGTCAGAGTCAAGAGTGGTGATGAGTGGAAGATGGCCTTCATCACTCCAAGAGGTCATTATGAGTATCTAGTGATTCCGTTTGGTCTTTGTAATGCTCCATTCGTTTTTCAGCCCTTTATAAATGACATACTTCGGGATATGGTCGGGCAGTTCATGATAGCTTATCCTGACAATATTCTTGTATATTCGTCGGATTGGAGAGCTCATGTCACCCAGGTCCGTAAGATCCTCTTGAGGTTGCTGATTAATCAACTATATGTTAAGGGTGATAAATGTGAATTCCACATAGAGCGGATTTCCTTTTTAGGGTACATAATTAGTGCTAATGGAATCGTTATGGATGACACCAAGATTGAGACAGTTCTGAACTGGCCAGTACCCCGTAATATTAAGGATCTTAAATGTTTTTTTAGGGTTTGCTAATTTTTATCGACGATTCATTAGGAATTTTAGTGGAATTATGGTCCCTCCTCACGTTGATACTTAAGAACAAGAAAGGGTCCCAGAAATTGCCATGGAATCCCCAAGCAGAGCAAGCATTTCTCAATCTTAAACAGGCATTCACCATGGTGCTCGTACTACAACATCAGGATCCAGCTAAGCCGTTTATAGTAGAGGTTGATGCCTCAGACACAAGCATAGGCACGGTCCTGTCACAACGCGTAGGTAACCCTGCAAAACTGCACCTAATTGCATTTTATTCACATAAGCTTACCCTGGCAGAGAGGAATTACAGGATAGGAAACTGCAAGCTACTCGCCATCAAGTTAGCCTTAGAAGAATGGCGACACTGGTTAGAAGGGGCTAACCACCCCTTTCAGGTTATAACTGATCACCGAAATCTGGAATACTTGCGTGATGCTAAGCAACTAAATTGAAGACAGGCTCGATAGTCTCTTTTCTTTGCTCACTTCCAGTTCTCAATCACATATAGACCTGGCACCCACAATACCAAGGCCGACTCACTATCCAGAATGTACAGCTCCTCTTGTGAGCCTAGGGAGGAACCGACAGCCAACATCCCCGCAAGTTGCCAGGTCGCAGCAGTCAGGTGGGAGATTGATGAGGAGATAGCAAGGAGATTAGAAGCTATGCCAGTCCCATCCCATTGCCTGGCTGAGAAGCAATATGTTCCTCCATCATGTAGAGATCACCTCATTACCTGGGCACATTCATCTTTGACTTCAGGTTATCCTGGGGAGACGTGTACATGCCAATTGTTATCCCGACGTTATTATTGGGAAAACATGGGGTGAGATGTTCATTGATTTCTGGCCTCCTGTATGACCTGCATGCAGAGCAAAACCCCCAAGACCTTACCTGCAGGGAAGTTAGTTCCCCTTCTGATTCCTACTTATCCATGGTCCCATATTGCAGTAGATTTCGTCACAGATCTGCCCCTATCTTGGTCGCATACCTGTGTCCTAATGGTGACGGATCGATTTTCATGCGGGGTCCAATTTATTCCATTGGAGGGTCTGCCCACCGCAATCCAGATGGCAGAGGTCCTGTTTTACCAGGTGTTTAGGTTCTTCGGGATTCCCGAGGACATTGTTTCAGATTGTGGGCCACAATTCACATCCCGGGTATGGTCAGCCTTCTTTGAAAGCCTCACATCAGGTTATCACCCCCAATGAAACAGTCAGTGCGAGCAAGTAAACCAGGAATTAGGTAAATTTTTACGTTTATATTGTGCAGAGAATCCATCAGATTGGAGTTAGTTTCTACCCTGGACTGAAATAGGGCAAAACTCCCTTGTAAGCTCCTCTACCGGGCTAATGCCTTTCGAATGTTGCTTGGAATATCAACCACCCCTAGTACCCTGGTCAGCGGTGCCTACCAACATTCCCGCAGTGGACGATTGGTTAAGACGGAGCGAGAAGGTATGGGGCAGGACTCACATAAGGATAAACAAGGCTCTTCAGCGTTACACGGTCCAGGCAGACAGGCACTGTCAGGAAGCTCCTGTATTTCAACCAGGAGACTGTGTTTGGTTATCATCCAAGGACTTTGTTTCCTGAGGGTTGCAGAAAATTACAACCTAAATATTTAGGTCCCTATAAGGTGCTAAAACAGGTCAATGAGGTCACGTACCAACTAGAATTACCTGTCAATATGAATGTGTCTAATTCTTTTCATGTTTCTCTCCTTAAACCAGTTGTCCCGGGACCGCTAGATGAGGCATTGTGTGACGACCTGCCACCCCCTCTGGTGGAGATAGACAGAGTGCTGGTCTACGCCGTATGAGGGTTGCTGGACTCCCGGAGAAGGGCTGGGCAGCTTCAATACCTGGTAGACTGGGAAGGCTATGATCCAGAGGAGAGGAGTTAGGTGCCTGTGCAGGAAATCCTGGACCCGAGTCTAACAGCTGATTATTACCGGGCCTATCCGGGGAAACTGGGTCCCCGTCCAAGGGGGCGTCCCCCTAAGGATTCGGCTAGTAGGCCTAAGCCGTCCACACAACTTAGACGCCCCACCTCAGCTGCCCAGCCCCTCGACAGTTCCGGTCCTCAAGCCTCGGATCCATCCACTGGGGGGTTGGGTGGTGGTCATTGCGGCTGTTCTGGTTCCTCGGACGGCTCGGACTCTTTGGGGGAGGTACTGTCACGCCCCCTGGTTCTGTTCCCACCATTCCTGATTGCCCAGCACCTGTCTCTTATTTAGACTTATCCCAGAGACTTACCCAGAGAAACCAACAGCACATTGTGAAGTAATGCCCATACCCTGCCTGCGCATACCGAGCATTCTTGCTGTCTGTCTTTACAGTAATCAACCTGTTCTGTCCTTTGCCTTTTGCCTTGCCCCTGTCTGTAACTTTGCCCATGCTGATCGATCCCTGATTTTGACCCCTGCCCGTTAACCGACGTTGACTTTGGAACACCATTTGATCATTAAACAAACCCAGCTATCCTACCTCGGTGAGCGTCTGTGTTCTGTCCGCAGCATTACAATTAGATTCTACTGCTGCAAGTTTAAAAATAACCCAGCAAACAAACAGCTGGGTAAAAACTTGATACCTGTTGTTTGTAGTATGACAGTAGTTCTCAAAGGTATTCAGTGTGTGAAATAATCTTAACTGCAATGTTATGTCTAATAAAATATGTATCATTGTCAAACATCATATGAGGGGCTAATTAAATTCACTGTACAGCAAACAGTTCAACTGTGTTTTTCATCAAAATGACCAATAATCCTCCCAAAGTCTAAGATACTACAGTAAACTCTTCGACTGAGTGAAGTATTGTTATCTAAAATAGAATAGTAAATGCATTGTAGCAATTCAAGCTATGAAAAATGTATGGCATGACTGTAATGTGAATTGAAAGATTTCTCACTGGCCTTGGACCATGAATCTCACAACAATAAATTTCATTCTCGTATTGGAAGTCCTCCTGCATTTTGCATGCATTCAGCAAACATATGAACCCAGTGTCCTAACAGCGTGGATTAGATTAATATATTATTCCTGTGGATTGAAATTTTGCTCTTTGTAACATGCAGGTGTTATTAGTTGCAATCAGGACATAGATTGAGCCAAGTCTTTAACTAATTGAACAACAACAGAGATTCTAGTTTTTAAAAATTTAGTCTAAGGTTATATCTGACTGAAAAACATTGCATTTTTAGACTAATTTCTAATTTTTAAGGCTTAGCTTTTCTAATTTTTTAGACTAATTTATTTTGTGTAAACTTGACATCTTTATGTTGAGAAGATATGTGTTCAATTGGTGTCACACCCCCTGGTCTCGACTCCGCCTCTCCTAATTGCTAGTTCCATGCACCTGTTTCTTGTTCACTCATTCCTATACGCATGCACGCATGCACGCCCGACCTACCTACCTACGTGAAGTATTGCTATGATATTTCAGAGCATACTGAGCGGTTCTCCCGTTTGCTACTCCGGTTACCGACCTGTTTCGTTCTACAGCTATTGTTTGTGCTTAACCCCTGTTTGCTACGTCGCTTGTTCTACACTGATTTCTGGCTTTGACCCCCACTTGTCTTGTGACCACGACTTGGAATGATCCCTAACATTAAATGAAGTCCTTCCACTTGACACCTGCACGCGTCTGTCCTGACTGCAACGTGACAGAATACTTCGCCACCAAGCAGACGGCAGGGAAGGAGGTTCCCGGTACTGCGGTCGTGGATTTGGGGAGAGTCCTGGAACAGCATCAACAATTGTTCGAAGGACTTCTACAGTCCATGACAGCCCTCACGCATCAACAAAGCGAACATCAGGAGCAGTTGGGGCTGATCGAATGAGAGAACTAATGCCAGTGGTGCAACACATCCGTTTACCTGATGATGCTGAGAGCTCCCGGGAAGTTTTTTTTTTTTCCAACTTCCCCCGAAGCGACGTTTCCACTGAGTAAACCCGATAAGTTTGGTGGAACACCTGCAAGGTGTAAAGGGTTTCTATTACAATGTTCTCTGTACTTCAACAACCCTGCCAGCTATGATTTGTCGTGGATTTCCTTTGTTGTCTCCCGTTTGACGGGAAAAGCATTAGATTGGGCTAAGTCCAAACCAGATCATATTGCCAGTTTGTTCAGGAGCTCAGAACCGTTTTGACCACCCTAATGAGGGCAGGAGCAACGGTGAGTTATTGTCGAAGTTGCAGCAGGGTAATCATTCGGTTGCGGATTATGCTATTGAATTTTGTATGCTGGCTGCACGAAGTGGCTGGAATGAACCTGCCTTGTTAGTAACATTTTGAAATGGTTTGAGGTCTGAGATTTTGACCGAATTGGTGTGTAAGGATACGGATTTGAGACTGGAGGACTTGATCGCCCTTGCCATTCGATTAGATCAGTTGTTGCCCGCCCATCTTAAGAGAGAGCTAAAGAACAATTCCAGGGATCTGAGGCAAACAGGATTCCTTCACAAGGACATCAACACGCCTGAACCCATGGAGTGTGATTCCACTCGTCTGTCTCACAAGGAGAGGAGAGGCAGCATTGGCTACGCAACAATTGGTATCTGTATAGTGGTGAGCCCGGCCACTCCCTGTGGACCTGCAGTTGGCGCCCTCAATCATGACACCAGGAACAGCAAGTGGTTGAGTCTCGATGCGCTGGCTGGATGAGCCTACCCAAAAAGGGAAGGGGCCTACTTCCCAAGTCCTTCTCCATACCAATCATTATTTATTATTCAGTTACAGCACTAGTCGACTCCGGTGCTGAAGGGAACTTCATACAGGCTCTACTGGCTCAGCAGTTGGACCTCACCATGGAAAGCCTGCGGATACCCATGAGACTGTCGGCCCTAGATGGGAGACCCATCGGTGAGGGTGTTGTGTCCACCATCACCAAGCCCATATGAATGGACGCTTGTGCAGTCCACTCCAAACTGATATCCTTTCTAGTTTTGGACAAAGCAGAGTATTTAGTGGTACTTGGTTTCCTGTGGTTACAGAAGCACAACTCTTGAATCTCCTGGCCTACCTTAGACATCACCTCTTGGTCTCCATATTGCTTTCAGAATTGCTTTCATAGTCTCCCTATCTCGTTATATTCCACTACCATATAAAGCCCTGACACAGATTCCATAGCTATTCCTCCTGAATATGTAGATCTGAAGGAAATGTTTAACGAACAGAACATTACCAAACTGCCGCCACACCATCCATATGATTGCACAATAGGGCTCCTTGAAGGAGCACCTCTTTCTAGGTGTCGGATATATCCCCTGACAATAGCAGAGCAGCAGGCTTTGGATACCTACATTAGTGAATCCCTAGTTCAGGGATTCATTCGTCCATCCATGTCCCCTGTGGTATCTAGCTTTTTCTTTATTAAGAAGGATGGAGGGCTCCAACTTTGTATACATTATCGAAGCCTCAATGCGATTACAAAAATACGCCCTTACCTTTAGTTCGTGGCTCTAGAACAGCTTCGCGGACCAAAGTATTTTACAAAGCTTGATCTCAGAGGTGCTTATCATTTAGTTCATATTAAGGATGGAGACGAATGGAAAACGGCTTTTATCACTTTAAATGGCCATTATGAATATTTAGTGATGCCTTTTGGTCTCTGTAATGCCCTGTCCGTCTTTCAATCGTTTATTAATGATGTGCTTCACGACATGGTAAAGTTTGTCATAGCGTACCTAGATGACATTTTGGTATATTCTCCTGACTACAAATCCCATGTTTCCCACATCCGTCAGGTCCTTAAGAGACTTTTGAGTAACCATTTGTATGTAAAAGGAGAAAAGTGTGAGTTCCACGTACAGCGTGTTGGTTTTCTAGGTTACATTATCAGTGCTGATGGCATCATAATGGATGACACGAAGATCGAGGCCATTCTTAAATGGCCCAGACCTTGTAGTATGAAGGAGCTACAGCGCTTTTTAGGATTTGTTTATTTTTATTGGCGGTTCATTAGAAACTTCAGTGGAATACACCTCTCACGATGTTGCTGAAAGGCAAAAGAACATCCAAAACTCTGTTTTGGAATCCACAAGCAGGTCATGCATTCAATAAGCTGAAGCGAGCTTTTACTATGGCTCCCGTCCTGAAACACTCTGATCCCTCTAAGTCATTTGTGGTAGAGGTCCATACCTCAGATGTGGGGGTAGGTGCCGTGCTCTCACAACGGGTGGGTAACCCCCCCCCCCCAAACTATACCCTATTGCATTCTACTCTAACAACCTTACACCAGCAGAGAGAAATTATGGGATAGGAGACTGGGAGTTGCTCGCTATTAAGTTAGCACTTGAGGAATGGCGACACTGGTTAGAGGGAGTTAAGTACCCTTTTTGGGTTTTGACCGATCACCAGAACCTGGAATGTTTGTGGAATGCGAAGCAGTTCAATCTTTGACAGGCACGATGGTTTCTCTTCTTTTCTTATTTTCAGTTCACCATCACCTATAGGCCAGGCACTCGCAATACTAAGGCTGACTCTCTGTCCAGAGTGTACAACTCATCAGGTGAGCCCAGGGCAGAACAGCTAGCAAATGTATGGCAAATGATCGTCCTTGTCACTCGGCGGGCTCTGACTCCTTGGGAGGGGGTACTGTCACCGCTTGTCTGAGCGTACAGAAAGTGACAGTTGACTGCAATAGTTTAATGATATTTTGTTCAGCGACAATGGGACTAGTTCAGGTCAGTTTTGGATTGTTCTCCGACTGCCATGTTGCTTTCGTGTTCTCTCGCTTACTTTTTTGCACCTACTTGTAGAACAGCAACAAAACCAAGTTGCTGTTGTTTCCTCCGGTTACTCATTATTTTTCTCCAGAACAAAGTAGTTTAATCTGGCATCAACAAAAACTTTTTGAGGGCAAACGCTGCTTTTGTGGGAGTCTTGTTTGGTTTGGTGGTGAGGAGTAGTGGGCACTGCTGTCATAACGCCGATGAATTCACAATATTCTTTTGCGACTCACAGTAGGCTTTTTCAATGGGTTGTTGCCAGTCATCTTGTCATGCATGTGGTTTTGTAAATCTTACTGTGCTTTTCTGCTCTTTAAGGTCTCGCCTGTGAGAGTTGCGCAAGCAAACAGGGGAACAAATGTGTTTACAACCACATCAGGTGAACCAGCAACCAATGTGTCTGGCCTGGAAATGCACTCTTATGCAGCCTCCAGGTGACTCTGTGGCTGAGACATGACATAATAATAGTGCCATTCCTAAGACTTTCCAAGATTTCATGATTTCTTGTTAAAGTATTACAAAGTGGATTATTAAAATAATCTGCTACAAAGGTGAGGAAGACAGATTCATGTCACAGGTCATACACCATGGCAAGACTGAGCACAGCAAGAAGATACAAGGTAGTTATACTGCATCAGCAAGGTCTCTCCCAGGCAAAGATTTCAAAGCAGACTGGAGTTTCAAGATGTGCTGTTCAGGCTCTTTTAAAAAAGCACAAAGAAATGGGCAACGTTGAGGACCGTAGACGCAGTGGTCGGCCAAGGAAACTTAGTACAGCAGATGAAAGGCACATCATGCTTGCTTCCCTTCAAAACTGGAAGATGTCCAGCAGTGCCATCAGCTCAGAACTGGCAGAAACCAGTGTGACCCAGGTACACCCATCTACTGTTCGGAAAAGTCTGGCCAGAAGTGACCTTCATGGAAGAATTGCGGCCAAAAAGCCATACCTTTGATGTGGATACAGGGCCAAGCGACTCAACCACGCACGAAAACATAGGAACTGGGGTGCAGAAAAATGGCAGCAGGTGTTCTGGACTGATGAGTCAAAATTTGAACTATTTGGCTGTAACAGAACCCAGTTTGTTTGCCAAAGGGATGGAGAGTGGTACAAGAATGAGTGTCTGCAGGCAACAGTGAAGTATGGTGGAGGTTCCTTGCAAGTTTGGGGCTGCATTTCAGCAAATGGGGTTGGGGATTAATGGTGTCCTCAATGCTGAGAAATACAAGCAGATTCTTATCCATCATGCAATACCATCAGGGAGGCTTCTGATTGGCTCCAAATTTATTCTGCAGTAGGACAACAACTCCAAACATACAGCCAATGTCATAAAGAACTATGGTCAGCGTAAAGAAGAACAAGGAGTCCTGAAAGTGATGATATGGCCCCCACAGAGCCCTGATCTAAACATCATCAAGTCTGTCTGAGATTACATGAAGAGACAGAAGGATTTGAGCAAGCTTACATCCACAGAGGATCTGTGCTTAGTTTTCCAAGATGTTTGGAACAACCTCCCTGTCGCGTTCCTTCAAAAACTGTGTGCAGGTGTACTTAGAAGAATTGATGCCGTTTTGAAGGCAAAGGGTGGTCACACCAAATATTGATTTGATTTAGATTTCTCTTCTGTTCATTCAGTTTGCATTTTGCTAACTGATAAAAATAAACTATTAACACTTCCATTTTTGAAAGCATTCTTACTTTGCAGCATTTTTCCACACCTGCTTAAAACTTTTGCATAGTATTGTAACGTTGGTTGGAATTGTGGCTCCCATCATGCCTTGCTCTGTAAATAGTTGTTCTAACCATGGGAGGAAGCCCAGGGCTTGGCAGTGACCCTGAGGCTGGGTTGGATGTTCAGTAGTTTTGTGGGTGGGCATGTCATTCAACATGCTGTGGAAGAATAAAGTTTGTGTTTCTCCAACTCTGCCTTCGAAGTCCTCTATCCGTAACACCACCGACGCAGATTGTTGTGTGTGTGTGTGTGAGTGATATATATACTTTTATTACTGCTCAGTATTTCAAGACTGTAGATCAGATATAATTTTCTGAAAGAGTACATTTCTGAAGAGGGTTAACTATTTTCACGTAGTGCGTTATTTTGAATGCATTTATAAAAACTGACCCTTCATCAGTTTTTTCAAATCCAGACTGCTGAAGACATGTTTGATCTGGTACTACATATAAAAATTTGGAGTTTACTGTTGAACGCACTGTTGGTTTCCAGGGTTATTGTAATTTTTAAGGTTTTAAGTTTTTTGAATTGTGTAATCTCCCTCAGCTTGTGAAGGAGACATTTTTTACACATTCTCTGGTAGGTTGAGGTATTGGGTAAAGGCTGATTTATTCTTGTGTAACACGTCTCACCAAAGCGATGATCAGTGTTTCAAGGCTGCCTCTGTCTTCCTTGTAGCAGCAGGCAGGAAAGGTACAAAAGAGGGGGACACAGCAAAAAAGCACATTAGCAGCAATAAAACTAAACTTAACTAAAAAAAAAACTGTTTCCTTTTTCAGAAGCTCAGGCAAAAGCAAACATTAGTCCAAATATTAAAACTTTCACTGTTCACTCTTAAGGAACTCAGGAATTGTTGGGTTTCATGGGGAAAATATGAGCAATAATGAAAAAAATTAGGGGCTTTAAAATCATTTTAAAGCAGATTTTACTGCTTGCTTCCTTTTTTAGAATATATTGCAAATTATTTTCTGAAATAATTGGATAATTGAATAATTGGAAATTGGAAATACCAAGCTCTACCTTAAACTGCAAGTGTGCATAAGAAAATTGATGTTATTTTAAAGGTAAAGGGTGATCACACCAAATATTGATTTGATTAAGGTTTTTTTGTCTACTCCACTTTTTAGAAGTTTTATTGATTAATAAGTATTCATGGAATTATATCCTTATATATCCTGAGACTTTTGCACAGTACTGTATATTTACAAACACCAGCTGATGCTTTTGTATCTCAATTAGTTATAATGTTTTAAAAATAAGATTAGCTTTTATAAAACATATTTTCCCGTGTTTGTTCTTAGAGAAACAGCTCAAGGGATTTTACTTACTACATTTCTGTAGATCTACTCTTTAGACATTTAATATTCAGTGCAGCCAAAGCCACCCTTTCAGCATCCTTGATAAACTAGAATTGCACAAAGGACATTAGTGTTATCTCAAAGTACTGAATTTTTAGTTTACTAAACATTTTACTGACTATTATTTACTTTTTTGAATACAAGGAGCCCTTAACTTACAGCACAGACAATTTACAACAACCCTGATTTACAGCAGCCATCCCATTAGCCTTTTTATATTAACCATTATATTATTTATATTTATATTGTTTTAAAATCCTGACATTTGTTTGTAATGTTTGATGATGAGTCTCCAATTGCTGAGTAATAATATCAGCTGGATGCTGTGCTGCTCAGCACCCATATCTGCTGTTGACTCAGTCTGTGTTTCGCTGTGTAGCTGGGAGTGCGTTTTGCTCAATAAAATAATTTATTTACAGAACTTCACCTGTAATTACATTCAAGTTACATTTTATTATTTATTTATTTCAATTAAAAAAAATGTGGTGCTGAAAGAAAAAAGTGATTTAGAAATTAAATTGAAAATAATAGTGCAGCATAATAATATAGTTATAAAACTGCATTTTCTTCTACTATTAATAATAACAATAACTAAAATATTTATTACACAATGTTATATTACTATAATAAATTATAACTGTCATGCCCCCTTGTCCAGACCCCGCCTCTCCTGATTTCCCTCCACCTGTCTCTCATTTACCCCCATAAGTACCTGTGCATGACAACCTGTTGTTACAAAGTGTTGCCATGACCTTTCCAGGTGTACCGAGCAGCCCGTCTGTTTGCTACTCCAGTTACCAACCTGTTTTGTTCCACGGCTATTGTTTGTGCTTTATCCTTGTTTGTTACATCGGTTGTTCTGGACTGATTCCTGGTTTTGACCCACGCTTGTCTTGTGACTAAGTCTTTGGATCAACCCCTAACATTAAACTGGAGTTCTTCGTTTTACACCTGCACACGTCTGCGTTCTGACTGCAACGTTACAGAATACTTTGCCACCAAGCAGACGACAGGTATGGAGGTTTCGGGTTCTGTGGGCACTATTTAGGGGAGAATCCTCGAACAGCATCAACAGTTGTTTGAGGGACTTCTACATTCTATGATGGCCCCCACACACCAACAAAGTGAACATCAGGAGCAGTTGAATCAGATGGCTGACAGGATGAGAGAAATCACGGCAATGGTACAACAAATTTATTTACCTGATAATGCCGAGAGCTCCTGGGAAGTTTTTTTTCCCATCTAGTTCCCTCGAAGCGACTTTCCCAGTAAATAAACCTGACAAGTTTGATGGGACACCTGCAGCTTGTAAAGGGTTTCTTTTAGACCGTTCCTTGTTCTTCAACAACAACCCTGTCAGCTCAGATTTGTCGCGGATTTCCTTTGTTGTTTCCTGTTCGATGGAAAAAGCATTAGATTGGGCTACGGCAGTATGGCCCCAAATTCAAACCTTATCTTACCGTCTGTTTGAGCAGAAGTTAAGAACTGTGTTCGATCACCCTAATGAGGGCAGGAGTAATGGGGAGCAGTTGTCTAGGTTACGACAAGGTAATCGCTCTGTTTCTGATTATGCGCTAGAATTCAGTATGCTGGCTGCTGGAAGCAGCTGGAACGAGCCACCATTGTTAGTAACATTTTGTAATGGTCTGAGAGCCAAGATTCTTATGGAATTGGCATGTAAGGACACGGATTTGGGATTGGAGGACTTGATTGTCCTAGCCATTTGGTTAGATTGTTATCCGCCCGTCCTAAGAGGGAGGTGATGAACTACCCTAGGGTCCCGAGGCTAATGGATCCCTTCCCCAGGAACATGCGGGAGGCTGGTGAGGTCACCAACATGCAAGAGCCCATGGTGTGTGATTCCACGTGTCTGTCTCAGGATTAATGGATGCACTGGCTACACAGTGGTCTTTGTTTGTATAGCGGTGAGACTGGTCACTCCCTGTGAACCTGCAATCGGCATCCTCAAGCACGATGCAAGGAACAGTGAGTGGTTTTGGTTCAAGGCGCTAGCCCAGTGAGTCTGCCCAAGAGGGGAGGGGGCCTGGTTTCAAAGTTCTTCACAATACTGGTCATCTTTTATTGTCCTGACCCTGTTCCAGTTACAGCACTAGTTGACTCCAGCGCCAAAGGGAACTTCATACAGTCTCAACTGGCTCAACAGTTGGGCCTCACCACTGAGAGCCTTAGTATACCCATGAGACTGTTGGCCCTAGAAGGAAGACCCATTGGTGAGGGCCTCGTGTCCACCATCACCAACCCAGTGCGGATGGAATCTAGTGCATTGCACTCTGAACTGATATCCTTTCTAGTTATGGACAGAGCTGATTATTTAGTGATTCTTGGTCTTCCGTGGCTACAGAAGCATAATCCTCAAATATCTTGGCCTACGTTAGACATCACCTCTTGGTCCCCCTATTGTTTTCAGAACTGCCTTCATAGTCTCCCTGTATCAGAATAAAACCTGAAAAGAGTGATTAGCCCCCTCTAACCAATGTCACCATTCCTCTAGGGTCAACTTAATGGCAAGCAACTTGCAATCCCCTATCCCATAATTTATCTCTGCTGATGTAAGCTTGTGAGAGTAGAACACAATAGGGTGAAGCTTCGGGGGATTATCTACCCATTGAGAGAGCACGGCGCCTACCCCCACGTCGGAAGCATCAAGTTCAACCACAAATGGCTTAGACGGATCGGGGTGCTTCAGAACGGGAGCAGTGGTGAAAGCCTGCTTGAGCACATTGAATGCTTGCTCAGCCTGGGGACCCCACAGGGTCAAAATATTAAAAAAAAAAAAAATATATATATATATATATATTAGACAAGATACTCAAAACCTTGATATGCATTTTTGAAAACAGGGTTGACTTACAGTACAGTGTAGCACCTCATCAATATAGATTTTTACAGTTCACTTTGGGGAGATTTATCTTCCATCTGTGGTAAGGATGTGTGTCTGATACTGATCTTATCATTCTCCATGGTACATCCCTGCTCTCCAGAGGATCTGGGAATAGTTGGGTCCCTTGTTGCCTTAGGAAGCCATTTAACTTTCACACCTCATTTCTTTGAAGAGCTTTTGAACTTGAGCTTGTAGGCAGGTGTTCATTTCCAGAAATTAACTGTCTTGGTGGGACTCAGTAATGTCATTGATTGAAATGTTGTCAAGAATGCTTCATGTACAGTACAATGACTTTAAAGCAGGTCATCTGGTATCAGAACAAAATTCAGTTTCTCTTGGACAATGTAGCATTATAACTGATCCAGAAACCATCCTTTTGTGTCTTTGTAATCAGTTACAATGTGAGTTAGAAAGAGATGAACCCAGAGAGCACCTCTTGACTGTAATAAACATGAAAGACCTGGACCAAAGAATGATATAGGGTTATTGTGAATTAGCTTTATATAAAGCAAGATGAAAGACACTAAATATATATATATATATATATATATATATATATATATATATATATATATATAAACCACCAAATTATTGGAAGAATAAGGATATAAGGTTTATAGTAGGTGAATTAACTGGTAAGACCTAAATGTATAGCAACACTGATATTGTAAAATTCTACAAGGTCCCAACAACTTGCAGGGCAAATGAGCAGAGTTGGGAATACTTATCATTTAAGAGTAAAAGTTTTTATAGTGCCAACCCTGGTGAAGTACCTCATGAAGTGACAGGTGTCAGGTCCACAGGCTGTAAGCAAGCTCCAGTCTGGTGATCCTGACCACATCCCATCCAGGCCCATTCCATCTCCCAGTCCTCTCATTGTCACAGATGTGTTGGTGAGGCCAGTGTGGCTTATTGGATTTGGAGAAAACCAGCTCCTCCTGCTGTGAGACCAGCTGAGGGAAGGGATGCAAGCCCATTGATATATTACCTTTCACCACCCAAGAGAGCTGAACCTCCCCTCAAAATGCAAGCATTTACTGTTCTTTCCTAAGAGTGCTTTCCAGTAACCAGAGATATTTAGCAATTGGGTGTGGCAGCATGTATTCCTTTAAAATAATGTCTACAAACACTGAATAAGTTAAGGTTTGAAAAATAATATTCATTCAGGTGAGCGTTTTTTCCCCAATGAAGAATTTTCAGCCAGTGTGTAGCCTATACATATTTTACAGCAGTTACCTACATTCACTGGAGATTGCAGAACAAAACAAACATTGTTTTGATATTTAGTTAATAACAGCAACAACAACATTAAAATAACAACAAAACAACAACAACAACAATAATAATAATAATAGACACATGGTTTGTTTTTTAAAACATCTTTATCATAGTAATCCAGGGAATTATTTGCTAACATCACAGACATGATTTTTTATGCATATACAATAGTCAGCCTGCTGAATGCAAATGTGATTTTTTTAGATTTCCGGTGACATTCAGAACACACACGAACACATAATATGCCCAGTCATGTCGTCTGGTTTTTTGCAGAAAAGATTTACTCAGTTTGACTTTACATGCAAAAGCAGAGGAAATTCGTTCAGTGACAAACGATGGTCCAGGGTGAGCCTGAGTGCCTCTGTGACTTTGTAACGTGGAGAACAAGTCTGCGTTTGCCTGCAAAAGAGGCAATAAAACATCCCAGTGCAATTTAGTCTTCCTCTCTTATGGAATAATGATGTCATTATTATTATGTTGATGAGCTGAAACATTTATCCAGAGTGACAAACTTTCTGCTGGTTTATGTAGCTTGAACTGCTGGAGCAGTTCTGTGTAGGTACCTACCTCAAGGTGCTACAGAGTGCTCAGTGTAGGACCTAAACCTTCATGTTACCATGTGTCACTCTTGCCTTTAACAACCATGCTTCCTGCTGTCTGAGGACACTGGATGTGTTCTAAGAGATACACAAGACATTTTCTGGAGCTGTATCTGCAGGGGGTCCACTGCCAACATGCACGAGATCACACGGGTACCTGATTTTAGGAATCAGGAAACAACACTCAGGAAGGTGCTGACTAGGGCTGGGGGGGCTTTTCCAACAGGTTAACAGTGGTACGCTATTGTGCTGTGAAGTGATTTTACACCCTGAAAAACTCCTGTTGAGGGCTTCTGCAGTGTCAGTGCCATAACACCCAGGGCATAGCGGTGTGTGAGTCTGCTTAGTGAAGAACTTCATAAGAGAGCAGCACAACAGGAGGAAAACAACAGTGTCAAACAATATATAAACATACCCTATTCCAGGGCAGAGGATGAACAAGGGACCTGCCATAAACACAGAAGAAAGAATGTACCCCTGCTGCCTGATCGACTTCTGTTTCTAACCATTAACATTTGGGATGGCCTGACAAACTGCAAGAAATCATATGTTCACCTGCCACTGACAACCCTGAGCAGCCTAGCCAAAGGGCAAGATCCCCCTTTGTTCCTGGTAGCAAAATGCAGGAGCTCACAAAACACTACAACATCTTATTTTGAAAAACACACATTATGATATTCTGGATGCAGTAGATGTCTGTCAGGAGGGAATTTATCAGCAAGGAACCAGAGCACTTTAAAAGCTTTCTTACCTTAAACAGCTCCCTCAAGTGAACTTTAACCCCCCCCCTCACTATTTTAATTACCATATTTAAATTTAAAAGCAGTGAAATGCAGTGACGTTTAAACTAAATATGCTTTCCTGCATGAGCTGGCATTTACCTGAAAAAAGAAAAAAGTTTCTGAGAAAAGGCAGCATTTTTTAAAAATTACCCATAAATACATATTTGGAAGAGCATATTATCTGTTTATGCATTTTAGTTACATAACATGCATCAAAGTTAGACTATGGAAACTTCTGAGACTTTAGCTTTATCTTTAAGATATTAGCCTTCTGTGCACATTCATTCATAACGTATTCTGACGCACAGCAATTATATGCAAGGCTGCACTCAAAGCTACGTAGTATTTATTAAAACATGGTCAACACCACGAGTCCAATATTCATAGGCCGATATTCAGTCGGCTGATTAACGGTTCTCAGTCGGTGTCTTTACACTCCTTATTTATAAATAATAAAATAAAGATGTAAGGAAAAAATCAGACACTGACTGCTGATTTCCTAAACAGCACAAACCAACCTTCCTTTCCATCCAAATGCAGCTCAGGACCATATTCAGTAATAAACCTGCATCTGAGCTTCGTGATTGAAGAGAAGTTGGATGGAGATCAATAAGTAATCAATCTGCAGTTTGTAATCAATAAGTTTCACAGACAGGTTTAGCCAGATGGCCACGTCACAATTGTTATCGTATATGTAACAAGGATGTTTCCCGCTTCTGGATCAATGTGGAAGATTTTGCCTGAGACAAACTTATAGAAGAAAATATGGCTTACACTCATATGCAGATGTACACAACTGTTTAAAAGTAATTTTTTCAGTAATTCTGGGTTTCCTAAAGGTGCACTGGTTTCCTCCCATAGTCCACGGCTATGTCTTTCTGGCAGATTGGTGACTCTAAATTGCCAGTACTGTTGCGTTTCATGGAAAAAGGTGTCTGCTAAATATTTTTTAATAATGAACAAGCACTGGTGGTTGGACTGTGTTCCAAGCAGGAAATTATCGAGGTACTGCAGCGAGGTCAGCACCCATCCTCTCCTCCCCTCTGACAGCTCTACATGCAGCTGGCTTATCTTCCTTCTCGGTTTCCTGAACACTCCACTGTTTCCTATTTTCACAACTTTATTTCTTGTAAGTCTCTTGTACAGTGTCACTGCCGTCAAGGGCAATTTACCATGGGAAACTCATCAATACCAAAAACCCCAGTTAATGGTCAGTCTCACAGCTGTCATTGGTCCTTCCAAAGGACCATGGGGAGAACTTCCTTTTCCTTGCGGCACCAATTAGGGCAGATGCAAGTGGGTGCAAGTGGCTGGTCCTCTCGGTGCTTACAGGGGCAGGCATGAATCACATTCCCTGTTAGATGCAGGCAGGGTTTACAGGTGAGGGCTGTGGAGGTGCTTGACACTGTGCCACCCTGCTGTCATTTATCCTGCTGCAGCTGTGCTGACTCATCACACAAATGTCTTGCTAACCCATTCTTCTACTTTGGGAGTGAGTTGGCCTGTAACTCTCACCCTTGAATAAATCTGGCGTTCAAAATGGATGAAACTGAAGGGTGTTGCTCCTGAACAGCTAAGGCAGTGAAGGTTTAGATCTGAATAAGAGCAAAAGCCATTAGCTGACTGGGAGGTCATTATATTCACTGTTGTGTCAGAACAGCTGTTACTGCAACACTGCCTCCTATGGGGCTTATCCTTTACTGGCAGCGAGGTATAAGTGATGCCTTCAACCTGCAGTGTGCAGCACGCTATGTCCATACGATGAGAGGGTGTGTATCTTACATGCGGTGATTGTTTTGATGCATCATGCTTGATGTTTTATTTAATGTCTGTTCCACTCTCCAAGCTGCACCTATAAATAATACAGCTGAACAGTTGCCTCTGAAGCAGTACCTTCATCCTTAGTAGATGGACAGTGGGATGCAGGCAGCACACCTTACAACTCTGAGCACGCAGCTGTGGATAAGTGGACATATACAGCAGATGTTTAAATGTATAAACAATTCATGCCCTAAACGTGCTCTTGGCCACTAACAGCAAGTCAACATCCACATAAAACTAGAAAATGGTGATGATGTTGGATGACAGCAGTCAAGCTGGAATGAATTAACATGGGCCAATAATGGAGTGATAAAATTCAGATTTCACAAGCAAAAATTTGAAGTTCATAATATTTTACACCGTAAATGACAAAAGCAATGAGTGTTCTCAGTTCCAGTGAAATAAAATAACAACAATCACGGGAAATATTAATACAACAATTCCTTGGTATCCGAACTATGTCCATAATTTTAGTATAATGGCTGTTGAAAATTAATAGCTATATATCATTATCTGATTGGCTATATATTATGATATAATAAATTTTTATCCAAAGCTTATCTATAATTCAAAAATCGAAATTTGCATAACAATCTAAAGAAATATTAAAAAACTACAGCCAGTGGCTGGAACCTGCCAGCATTGACTACACTATTCAAGGCTGGTTTGAGAACCAAGGTACAAGTAGAGTTGGCCTGTTGGGATCTGGACCTTAATCTGGATGAACTGATCACCCTGGCGGTTCGTTTGGATCACCAGCTAACCATTAGCCCCAGGCACCGCCGTTGCCTGCTGGCACCTATGGGCGTGGTTCCAACCCTGGAGTCTAGGGAAGTGATGCCCATGGACATCGCTACACGCTTGTCGGCCCAGGAATGCCAATGCTGACTCAGTCAGTGGCTGTGCCTCTACTATGATTCCAGAGGTCATGGACTCACCAGCTGCCCAGCATGCCCATCGCGCGGTTCCTCTAATTTGGGTGATGGAGCTAAGGTTCACCAGCGGTGAATCACCCTGATGCCATGTTCAAACCCACTGGTAGTAAAATCCTGGTGGTCATTCAGTTGTCTAACTGCTCCCTCCCGGTTTGAGCCTTGATTGATTCTGGCACGGAGGATGACTTTATGGATGAGGATTGGGCTAAGCAGGAGGATATACCCCAGGAGGAGCTGCCACAGCTACTAACACTCTCGGCCATTGATGGGGTCCCCGGTGGGCTCGGGACGGGTAACCAGTTGCACTAAACCACTCAAAGTCTGCATCGGTGCCCTCCATATTGAGGAACGGGCCTTTTACCTCATCCCAGCTGCTTCTGTCACCATTATTTTGGATCAACCATGGCTTTGACTCCACAACCTCAGCATTTTCTGGAGGAGTGTCGAGATTACTTCCTGGTCCCCATATTGTGAACGCCACTGTCTCCGTTACCCTAAACGAGTGGTCAGTGTGGGCCACATCACATCTACACCTGAGCTGTTACCTAGCATCGTTCCCCCTGAATACTCCGATCTGGCCCTGGTGTTCAGTAAGGGCAGAGCCTCCACCCTGCCCCCATCGTGAGTATGACTGTGCCATAGACCTAGTGGAGGGGGGCAGTGGTTCCCCGTACCAGTCCCTACCCTTTGACTCTGGCTGAGACCCATGCTATGAAAGAGTACATCCAGGAGGCGTTGGCCCACGGGTTTATTCGTCCCTGGCAGGTGCAGGCTTCTATGTTGTCCCTAAAAAAAGACTCCTCCCTTCGTCCCTGTATTGATTATTGGGCCCTAAATAGTGTAACTAAAAGATGCACTTATCCGTTGCCTCTGGTTCCCTCAGCCCTTGAACAACTACGGGAAGCCCACGTGTTAACCAAACTAGACCTTCATAATGCTTATAACCTCGTACACATCAGGGAGGGAGATGAGTGGAAGACTGCTTTTAGCACCACCTCAGGGCATTACAAATAGCTGGTCATGCCTTTTGGACTGACCAATGCTCCAGCAGTCTTCCAGGCATTCATTAACGATGTGTTGCAGGACTTTCTGGGTCTTCTTGTTCTGGTGTACATCAATGACATTCTCTTTATTTATTTATTATTTATTTATTATTCTCTTATTTATTTATTTATCCATCCATCCATCCATCCTTCCCCCCGATCTCACCTCCCATAGGTTCCATGTCCGTAAAGTACTCGCCCAACTACTGGAAAACCAACTATATGTTAAGGCTGAAAAATGTGAATTTGACCAGACTTCCATAGCTTTTCTGGGGTACATAATCTCACCAGAGGGCATTCGCATGCACTCGGGTAAGGTGCAGGGAGTTACCAGTTGGCCCCATCCCCAGTCTATCAGGGAATTGCAACGGTTCCTGGGTTTCGCTAACTTCTTCTGCCACTTTATCCGCTCATTTAGCTCTGTGGCCCTTCCCCTCACCTCTCTCCTAAAAGGCAATACCAAACGTTTTCTGTGGTCCCCCGCAGCCAAGCAGGCTTTTGCCAAGCTCAAGACCCTTTTTACTTCCGCACCTGTCCTAAGTCATCCTGACCCTTCTCTCCCATTTGTTGTAGAGGTAGATGCATCCACTGTGGGGGTGGGAGCCGTCCTTTCTCAACTTCAGGGCACGCCGGCCAGACTCCATCCCATAGCTTACTTCTCTAGGAAACTCTCCCCCACCGAACAAAATTATGATGTAGGGGACTGGGAGCTCCTTGCCATTAAGTTAGCACTGGAAGAGTTGCGCCACTGGCTGATGGGAGTTAACCATCCTTTCCAAGTGATCACAGATCATCGTAACCTAGAATATGTTGTGTGCTCGCTGCCTTAACGCCCGTCAGGCTCGCTGGTCCTTATTTTTCACCTAGTTTGATTTTACCATCTCTTACCATCCAGGCTGCACTAATGGTAAAGCAGATACTTTATCCTGGGCCCATGTCTCCCCTCTGGAACCAGCGGATTTAGACAAACCCGTCCTACCACCTCAGGTGTTTAACGTTGTTCAATGGGAGTTCGATTGAGAACTAGAGACATTGCTACTCTGTCCCCATCCCCTCACAATGTCCCCCAAACCACAGGTTTGTTTTTGCTTCCCTCTGTTCTCACCTCATGGCCTGGGCCCACACATGCTTGAGTGCAGGCCACCCCGGGGAGTCCCACATCCTCCAGCTCCTGGCTCGTAAGTACTGTTGGCAAAACGTGGCCCGGGACATCCATCAATTCATTTCCTCCTGTTCCGTTTGTGCCTGCAGCAAAACTCCCAAAACCCTTCCTGCTGATAAACTTGTTCCTCTGCCAATTCCAGAACGTCCATGGTCTCACATAGCTCTTGATTTCATCACTGATCTTCCTCCCTCTGACGGTAATACCGCAATTTTATCTATCGTTGATCGTTTCTCCCAGGCCGTGAAATTCGTCCCTCTTCTTGGGCCACCCTCTGCATTCTGCACTGCTGAGCTTCTGTTCCATGAGGTGTTCCACCATTACAGCTTGCCAGAAAACATTCTGTCAGATCGGGGTCCCCAATTCACTTCAGCAGTCTGGTGATTGTTTATGGAGAAATTCGGTGTCAACGTCAGCTTCACCTCAGGGTACCACCCACAGACTAATAGCCAATGTGAAAGGGTGAACCAGGAACTGGAAAAGTTCCTTCTTGTTTACTGTGGCGCATTCCCATCTGAGTGGTCTCCTTTCCTCCCCTGAGCCAAGATGGCACAGAACTCCCTCAAATGTTCCACCACAGGGCTGACTTCTTATCAGTGTGTTTTGAGCTACCAACCCCTTTTTCTCTTTGGGATTCCTCACCGTCCTGTGGACAACTGGGTCAGACGCAGCGAGGAGGTTTGGTCCCTGGTTCAACGTATCCAGAAGGTAATAGGGCACCATAAGTGTTTGGCCGACCGTTGTCGGGGGGAGTCCCGACACTATGACCCCGGGGAAAAGGTATGGCTCTCCACCTGGGATATGCGACACCCCCAGGGTTCTCACAAGCTGTTACCCAAATACATTGGCCCGTTTAAAATCATGAAACAAATCAACAAGGTTACCCATAAACTGCATCTTCCACCTCGCTTGCACATTGCTCCATCTTTTCATGTGTCTCTGCTCAAGCCTTTTGTCCCTGGTCCCCTTGATTCAGTTTACGACTAACCCCTTCCACCTTCATCTCGCATCATTGATGGTGAACCAGCCTACACTATGGAGCGACTCCTGGACTCTCGTTGATGAGCGGGCCGTCTACAATATCTGGTGGACTGGCAGGGCTATGGCCCGGAGGACCGCTGCTGGGTGGACGGCTTGGACATTCTAGACCCCACTCTTACCTGGCAGTTTCACCAGGACCATCCAGCCCATCTGGCCCCGAGATCCCAGGGCCAGCCACCACATCGCGCCTGTTGTACCACTGGCAGTCGCCCGCCTCCTGGGCCTCCCGTTCCCTCCACTCCTCCGGCCCCGGCGGACTGTTTTGGGGGGGGCTATGTCATAAACTCCAGTGCCCTGCCGCCCGTTCCACTTAAACAACCCTGTTGAACTCTATCTTTCCCACTCTCCTGCACCTGATTTCTATTTGGGCTCTCACCTGTCCCTTGTTATTTGGTCAGCCGCCCTTCTATTTAGCCTCCTCCCTCCTTTCTGTCATTGTGAGATATCGCATGTGTTATGTGCATGGAGTGGTATCCTTTGTTACTTTGTTTGAGGATCTTCTGCCTGGAATTTACAGTGCAGTGGTTGGGTGATCGGTGGTGTGATTGTTTCCCTCTGCATTCTTGCCTCTCAGCCTCCTGATTGTGTATTGTTTTAGGAGCGAATTGTGACAGCTATCCTTTGCATTTTCAGGGACAAATTAGATTTGAATACCAAGGGATTACTGTAGTTGTAACTGAAAATACTACTGTCCATAAAGTCATTAAGTATATCTCCAATTTGCATCTCATGTTGCTGTAATAACATTCAATTCGCTAATTGTGATTGTTTCCACCTAGTGGAATGAGGGTGATGCTGAGAATGGCAGTATTTACGGTCCACCCAATTATTTGCAAACCTTTGACAAACAACCTGACCTGGTTCAGCTCTGATACAACACTGATACAAGAGGCAATGCCTGTGATGAATGGCTCATTTACTGTAGGTACTATAGCACACATTGTTCAAACATGTCATGCATCTCAAGGTGGTTTGTGTTAGATAACTGAACTCCAGAAAGAATCACTTTGGGCCAGAAGATTGTTTCTTTATACATTTTTAAACAAATAAAACTAGAACATATACAGATCTGGTCAACAATATTGGTCCCCTTGCATTTTAGGTATATCATGTACAATAGGTTTAGAAACAACTGGAAATTGAGCAACTTTTGATCACCAGAATATTTTAATAGGATGTCCAAAGCTATATAACTAAACATTTCTGGTCAAGTTTTTGGTTTTTCACAGAAGGAAGTGAAAATTAGACATGAACAGAATTCAAGACACCTTCCCTAATGCTTAGTTGCACAGCCTTTGGCAATTATGACACCTTCACAAATTTCTTGCATCAGCCTCTTGTACTTTTCTGCTGGTAGTTCCTCTCACTCTTCAAATACAATTTATTCTAGCTCATGAATGATTCTTTTTCCAACAGCAGATTTCTGCTCTTTCCAAATGTTTTTAATTAGACTGAGATCAGGGCACAGTCAATTCTTTCCTTTTCTTTTTCTTTTGTATCTGTTCTTTGGGTCAGGACCGATTGTCTTGAATCCATACCTAATTTTCTGACACTGGGTAGATTTTGTTCTAAACTGCCTTGCTAATCTTCTGGTTTTATGATTCCCATTCAATGCCTCCAGTACCAGAGGTAGAAAAGCAACCCTACAACATTAGGGAACTTCCACCATATTTAATTGTAGATATGATTTTCTTTTCCTTATAAACATCCTTTTGTTGCCTATAAACAACTGGGCTGCATTGCCATAAAGCTCTGTTTTGCATGTTGGTTCCTCTAGGTAAATTTGGACAAAGATCTACCGTGTCTTTTTATGGTTAGTTTTCAAAAGTGGGTTCCTCCTTGGCCTTTGTTTGTTTAGTGTGGGCATGGAATAGGTTGAAATCATCACTGTGGATTGCTCCAGGTTATTTTCCTTTTCCCACCACTTACTGGAAAGTTCTTGACAGTTCCATCGGCAGCGAATTTCTAAATAACATTGTGAATTGTTTAAATACCAACATCTCTAGGTGAGTCTATTACTGCAATGAGAATCCAGTTCCTCTAATTAGACAGATTTGAATTGTTCAAGAGGGTGTCAGTAACTGTGTCATGGCAACTTTTCAGTTTTTACACTAGTTTCAGATGTCTTTTTGAATTGCTGTTTTTTCATATTGTGCTACTCTGTATCAGGAAAAAAAGAGGTTTATACAGACCAAAGTTGTTTCAGTGTCCACTTTTTCCAGCTTTTTTTGGAACTTTTGATTTCCAGTCTTTGAGGGGGTGTCCAGAATAGTTGACTTCTTTGAGTTTTGTAGCCCAATGCTTGAGCATTAGTGCTACTGCAGCATATACAAAATTGTTAGTTTCAGTTACGGTGGTGGCTGGGAATGAGGATATGGCTGACAGCATATTGTCTTATGGTAGCTTGTAATCAAGTCAAGGAAGAAGATTGCTGTGGCTGACAGTAGTTAGCCATGATTTTCTTTCTGCAGCTGATCCATGCAAGGTGTTGTTCTTTTTTTTTTTTTTTTTTTACTTTTGGCACACGTTCCATCATAGGCTATTCTCTGTATTCTCTGTTTGTATTTTCAGAGGATTTATGCATTGGCATCTGCATTTTATACAGTCAATTTCCAGTTTCAATAGATGACTTCTTTCAAATTTGTTTTTCTGTAAGTGTGGATGATGGTCTTTTCTGTATCTGTAGTTCCCTATTGCATTTCATGTAGTCTCTCTCACTGGGTATACTGCTGCAGCAGTCCAGCAATTCTATATTTTCAGATCTTGTTCAGCTGTGATTGGTTCCAGCAGCCAACTTACCATCAAGCTGTCCTGGTTCCCCACCATTCACCTTGTCAATCCTGGCAATATTCGAGCCAGCATGACTCTCTATGGTATTGTCACTCTGATTTCGTGAGGTAGGCAATTGTAGCTTTAGGAGTCTCACCTAAGGATTCTTATTGAGTAGTGGTGATATTCCTCTCCTGGACCTGGAATCAAATTGTCAGAATCAAAATAATTGTTTGCAGATATTTTTTCATAGTATTTTTGGCAAGTCTGCAACAGGTTGTTCAGGTTAGTTGGACACTTGCGGATTACAGTTTTCAAACACTGCCAGTTTCTCAATGGGATTGAGGTCAGAATTTTGACTGGCCCACTGTAGGATGCCCACCTTTTTGTTTTCCAGACACTTGATCTCCCAGTCAGCACTAATAGATTAACAAGTCATTGTATTTGTACTCCAGTATGCCTGAATTTACTTATAGTTTACATCATAGTCAAAAGGCTGCTTTGAATTGATTGGAATACCTGTACAGCATTTCTTTAAAAAAAAACACTGTTATATTTAATTTTTTTTAAATTATGTGTGTTTTCTAGGTATTAGTCACAGGGCTATGACACTGGTAGGTACACATTTGGAATATTTGCCTGCACACATTGGTATGTGTAGGTTAACAGAATGCTGTAAAGAGACAAACAGCTTTATAATCCATACCTCATAGCTTGTTGATTGAAAAACATAAATATAGTAAAATGGTATCATTTCCCTATTAGTATCCAACACAGTACCAGAACCAGTAGTTCTTTTAATAGTTAAACTGGTGTTTGTATTTATTTCAGATTCATCTGTAATGGACTGGCATTACATCCAGGGTTTTCTGTGAACAGCCTTGGGTATTGTGATTCAAGGATTAGTTCTGGAGGGCCCTGACCCCAACTTTGACAAGTGGCTAACAATAGCAATAGATTTCAGAATACAATTCTGTAATGTCAAAACATTACTAGGTAGTCAACATTAAGTGGTCACCTTAAGCTGGAAGCTGCACAAAACATCTCAACTATTTGCATTTACACTTTTGACTGATATACAATGATCTTTCTCTGTCTTACTAGGGTTTAATTTAGTTGTGCAAAACAAATTATTTTGCTGTAGGGAACACTATTTGTGAAGCCTCTGTTTGCTTTCAAAACTGTGCTAACATTGGCGTAATTTATTCTTCCTTATATTACCTTCAGCTGATCACTTTGGAACACATTATTCTGTAAATATAATATGCATGTGCATCTTGTTTGTGTGTGATTTTAAATCTGAGAAATCACATATTTGCCCTTAAACAGATTGTTATTCCTTGATTATTAGGTAAACCTGAGGAAAGGAATACTAAATCACACATCAAGACTTAACATATTGTGCTGAAATATTCATGGGTATAACAGTTTAATAAAAAATAGCAATATAGGAGTTATTTACAGTGGCGCTTTCATGTAATTGAAATGGGGGAGAAATCAATCCCTGAGGCAGAGTGTGTTAAGAGAGAAATAAACAAGTTAATCTCATCATACAAACATTCCCTCAGCTGCCTTAATACAATTGCCTTGTCTTTTGAGCAACAAAAGCATATTATTATAACGGGGGGAAAAAACATTCTAAATTGTGCTGTTTTAAGCACCCATTTGAATCATCATGATACTCAATAATCTAGATGTCCACCAGTTTTTTTTTGTTAAAAAACAGTGGAATCCTTTTTATTTTTGTCATGGCATGTACACATTTAAACTTCTACTTTATGAATACTAATTCATTAAGATATTATTACCCTTTAAAGAAGTCGTGCCTTTTTTAATATTTCTGCTGATCTGCTCATCATCACATCAAACAATATATTTTTGCAGTCGTATCATTTCATTATTTGTTCTTCAGCTGAACACTGTAATCATGGCTGTTTATATAAGTGTCCCTCCAGTGTGGCTTTCTTTTCAGTTCTGGGAGGACTTCGGTACAGCAGTTACAACTGTACAGTACTTCCTGGCTTTTAGTGCAATGGTCTTTATCTGGCTTTCATACACAGCTGTGTCTGATCTTCTCAGAAACGTTGCACAATCCACAAACATTAATGACCGTGAAAGTAAATATTACATATGTTTTGATTATATGTCATTGTATAACAAGAACAGCACCATGTGTTGTAGACATTGTAAATCTCACAAGCTTCTGATTTTTTCCTTCATATGGCTGTCTTGAGCCTCTTCTGAGATGCCCTTTCTGTTATTTCTGTGAAATCAGATCTTATTTTCTTCCCTGAGGCTTATCTAAAAGGTTGCTCGGGGCATTTAAATTCTACTGCTGAAATGATTTAAGAGAATTAAACTGTAAAATTAAATTATTAAAGTGCTGTTGTGTACTTAATAATATTAGTATAGTATAAATCACATATATAAAGCATTGGAGAAAAAAAACAGAAAAATAATTTCAGGAATTAAATGAACCCTAGAAATACTCCTATCATTTTTGTTACTTGAACAGAATGTACTATACAGCAAACCAGAAATTCAAAATTAATGGAACAGTTGCTGGCCTAGTGCAATGGACACACACACACACACACACACAAACACACACACCTTTTCTTGCAGTTTATCCAGATGTGTCTACCTTCCAGTTGACCTCAGCCTGACTATGTCTCTGATGTCTTATTATGTGTCTGACCTAAAGCTTCATAAAAACAAGTTGTGGGAGGAGTGAAGATTACTTCCAATTCGCCGGCGAATGCTGGGAATTATGTTTTGACGGTACTGAAAAAAAGCTCCAGGAATTTGTTACAGGAGAGCAAAGGCTTCTTTTCTGGAGTTTGTAGGGCAGGTCACTTCTTCCCCTGTTTGTCATTTTCTTTTCCATCTGCTTCAGAGACTGAATGACATAGACAGACTTGCAATATATCACATGAGGGAATATTTCAGTGACTCAGCAGCTTTCGTCTGCTTTCTTGTATTTTTTTGCTCAGGAAAACATTTTGTTCACCCTATTGTACTGTATTTTGTTAATTGTCATAAAATATCTCACCACAATGAAACAACCGTGTGTCTGCAAATAGCTTAAGTGGCACAAACTTGGTCGCCGTGCTTTATCTCCACCTTCTGGATTGTAATTCTGACAGGACTGTTTTAACGGAAGGTGCCTGGGAGTGTCCTCTGCTTGGGGGCTGTCGTGACACAGTGATGTTTGCTGTTACTGACTCAAATACAGCTGAAAGATTACTGTACAATTATGTCTAAGAACATCAACCGAAATTGTAAAGAAAAGTGTGTGCTTTTCACATGTCTTCAGACTTTCATTGAAAAACAAGTACAAAGTACAAGTTGTTCCTTTATGGCACTTTTTGAACCTTAATCTTAACTACTAATGAAATCACAAAGGGAAATACTTTTTTGGGAACTTTAAGAAATGAACAGTTAATATTGGCTGAACACCATGGTTTGCTTTTTTTGCTGTTTTTCTTTCATAATTTACCTTTTTTCTCTCCTTAGTACCCCCCCCCACCCAAGGGATCACAATTTTGCAAGTGATTTCATGCTAATCATGGATGAGGGTGCACAGCAATGTACTAATGTACTAGGAAATTGTTGTTTTACATGTGCACTGATGAACACCAAGAAGCATATTCAAAGCAGGATAATTGCAACCTGTTATTTAGATTTAAAAAAATCTAAATTAAAAAAAAAATCACTATACTGCTTGCCAACATGTTTACAATGCGTAGCAAAGACAATGCATTTATATAAAAGTCCCGATCCACAAGAGAGGGCATTTTTGCATAAGAATTATTTTAAATTCATCTTTTCTCCATCACAAATCAAACTTCCATTAGTTGCAGTCTCAGTGTAACATTCACTAAATATCCTGGTGAAAAAAAAGCCGAGTGGTGGGAGGGGGTCAAGGCTAAGGCTAAGGCCCTCACCGTGAATTATTGAGTTTGCCAGGCCGCTTTGCGTCGTCGCGACATCGCCAGGCTCGAGAAGGAGCTCCATGAGCTCTATGCCTGCCACAACAACGGGGGAGTTTTTGCCAACGACAGGGCCGCAGAGATCAAGGCCGTTTTGAGGTGGCTGCGCGAGCAGCAGGCCAGGGCTTTCTTGTTTAGCGCCAGGGTGAGAGAGGTCGAGGACAACAAAAAGTGTACCTCGTACTTTTTCAACAAGGTGAAGGACTTGAAACGCAAGAGGGGCTTTTCCTCTTTGCGGAACCCGCAAAGGGAATCCTTCACCAACACTGCCTGTGTGCTGGAGGTCGCATCTTGTTTTTATAGGGATCTTTTTAAAGTTAGGGAAACTGACCCGGTCTTAGAAAGGAGCTTCCTAGACAAGTTGTCATCCTTTGTTCCCCAGAGCACCCTCGAGAGCCTGGAAAGCCCCGTCACTTGGTAAAATGAACCGACGCAAGGTTCCTGGCCTAGACGGCCTGCTGGTAGAATTCTATTCTACCTTTTGGGACATCTTAGGGCCGGCATTTTTGCGTGTCGTTGAGGAAGTGCTTAGCTGAGGCTTGTTGATGAGCATGAGGACCGGGGTGCTCTCCTTGTTGTACAAGAAAGGCGACAAAGCCAACCTCGTCAACTGGAGACCCCTCACGATGCTTTGCGTGGACACAAAGATCATCGCCAAAGTCCTTACCGAGCGCCTAAAGCAGGTTATGGCCGACTTGGTCCACAGGGACTAAACCTGCGGGGTTCCCGGGCGGTCGGTGATCTGGAACTTGCACCTGGTTCGGGATGCGATTGCTTGGGCGGAAGACTGAAAGGTCTCCTTAGCGCTGGTCAGCCTGGACCAGGAGAAGGCGTTTGATCGAGTCGACCACCGCTTCTTGTTTAACACTTTGAGTAGGATAGGGTTTGGCCCTTGGTTCCTGGGATGGGTCCGAATGTTGTACGCTGAGGTTGGCAGCCGAGTCATTGTCAACAGCTCTCTTGGGGGCTGGGAGGAATGCTTGGCCAAAGCCAGATGGAAAACGGGATTGTGGAGGACCAGGTCCCTCTCCTTCGTATGGAAGACCTTAGCTTTAAAGGTCGACATCCTTCCCACGCTGCTGTACTTGGCACAGGTGTACCCCTTGCCCTTCTCTTTGAGAAGAGGCCTGAGGAAACACATTTATGATCTTGTCTGGGGGGGGCAGGTATGAGTACATGAGGAGGCAAGTCATGTATCTTCCGAAGGAGGAGGGGGGTAGGGACATGCCCGACGTGCCCCTGAAACTGGATTGCCTCTTCTTTTCCCAGGTGTGTAACCGTCTGGTAGCTCTGATAGAACATCCCCACCAACACGTGCGTCTTTGGTTGGGCCGTTCGATGCGTCATCTGGCGGAGTCCTGGACCAACATTGGGCCGAATGCCGAGACCCGGCCCGCTCACTACAGGCACGCCATTAGCTGGGGCTAGTCCACCACAGCGGGGATCGAGGCCGGTACCCTTCTCAAACACAGGGCCTTGTACAGGGCTCTGTTGGAGAGGAGGAGGACCCGGGCACTGTTGGGCCTCGAGGACGGCACCTGGTCCGGGGTTCAACCCAAGGGGCTTGACCACCACCTGCAGGACCTGAATTGGCGCTGCCTGTTGGGTAAGTTGCCTCTGAAGGACATACTGTACAGGCACCATTTGTCCTGCCACCCACGCTGCCCGCGGACCCGCTGTGGCGAGAGGGAGATGCTCGCCTACGCCTTTCGGGACTGCGAAGGAGGTCTGGCGTTTGGTAAGCAGCCTGTGCAGAAAGGTCGATCCGCAGATGGTTTTGACGTTTGACAAAGTGTCGAAGGGGTGGCACCCTGGTGCTCAGAAGGCCGAGGCCGCCCAGACCTGGCTGATGGTAAGCGTGACCAAGCAGGCTCTTTGGAGTGCGAGATACCAGCTAATCCAAACAGGGGCAGACTTGGGCGTCCATGGGGTGATGGCAAAAATTCGGGCCAACCTCAAGTTTAGGATGGAGATGGACATCACGCAGTGGGGCTACCCAGAGGCCAAGGAGACGTGGAAAGGCCTCTTTTGGCTGTAGCCCCAAGGTTTTTGTAGTGTTCCCTCCATCCCGGGAAAGTAAGACATGTTCTTGTTTTCGCACTAAAGACCAGCGACCACTATTCTTTGGTTGTTTTATGTGAAGGTGTAGGGTTTTGTGTTTTTATCCACTTTCGCTGTTATTTATTCTTGTCTATTTATTGTAATTTTAATTACTATTTAATTTAACCATCGTACCTGTGTTATTTATTATCATATTTATTTTGGTTGTATTTATTCATTCAATCATTAATTCAGTGAGACATGCATGTGTGAATGTAGGTTGTAGTTTGTATGTAGTTAGAATAGTGTAGTTTAGTTTGTTCACTGGTTGGGTGTATGAATGGTATATTGGTTTATGTATCTAATTCCTTCACTCATCTACCTATATATCTGTTTAATTAATATTTATTAGTCCTTTATTAATATTGAGTCTTTGTTTATAATATTATAATTTTAATAGGGGAAGACGTGCTACACCCAATGAGGTAAGTGTTGTCCGGTAGCACCCTGGAACAGGCCAGGGGACCACCCTTTTTGTGGTGGAGTTGCCGGTGAGTTTCCTTTTAATCCCTTTTACTTTCTTAATTAGAGCCTTGGGGTATGTTTTTAATTGTTTTAGATTCTTTTCTGTCATATTTTGCACATGTCTAGTTTTAATCTTGGATTTTATAATGGAGTTTTATCTGTCACATGACGGTTTTAACTATTTATTGTAGTGTTTTAATAGTTTTTTTAAATAAAGTTGGAAATGATGAATGGCAAGATTACAACTGTCGAGATGGACAGTTTGGTGATGCTTGACAACTGTCAATGTGAGTCCATTCTGATCTGGAAAAAAAAAAACTTGCCCATCAATCTAGACTTCCCTAACTTTTATGTTGACTTAGGATAAGAAGCCAGAACTTTCATTTCATTGTCACATGCTACCATCTTCAGAAGAAAAAAAATCTGTAGATCTCAAACTATGTATTTTGATCGGCAGAGTTGAAATGTCTTTCTTTCTGTTTAATGCTTGTCTATCTGCACAACTAAAGCATCCATCTGTCTCTGAGTAAAGTGATAAGACCCATGATAATTCATTTTGTCTGCCTCCTTCATCCATCGTATCGGATCATCCTCAGTGTCTCCTCTAACCTGTTTCTTCAATTAGAGGAGCAGCAGGAATGGTAACAAGCACATCTGGGTCAAAGCTCCTTGTACAGGTTAATGAGAAAAGGGAATCTTTCATAATAGACTTGTAACATTAAAATAAGCAGCGGGCTTTCCATGTGAGTTGAGGTATTCTAGCTTCTTATTCTCTGTCAGGTAAGTGGTAACACTCAGCACTGTAGCGATTTCAAAGATATTTGTTGCTGCCTATGAGCACGATAATGTCAGAGTGGCAAATGAAGTGGAGCAAGATGTTGCTTTCACTTTTCAATATACATGTTTTATTTCACGTCAGCTGGTTTGAGTAAACCATTCAGCAACATTTCATCAACTTGGGAAACCATTTTCTTATTAATGGTGGAGAAAGGTATCATGTTGCCATGTTGAAGAGAATTAGATGTTTTGATACTACCTATGAATTCCTTAATAAATGTTTTCATGATGTCTATAAGACAAGTCAAAATTATCGGTCAAAATACATGGTCAAAAGTATGTGGACACACAAAGACCACACCCATATGTAATTGTTCAACATTTAATTTCAAAACCATGAACATTAATATGGAGTTGGTCCCCTCTCTGCTGCTATAACAGCCTCCCATCTTCTGGGAAGGATTTCCAGTAGATTTTGGAACTCGGCTTCGGGAATTTGCTTTCATTCAGACACAAGAGCATCAGTGAGGTCAGGCTGATGTAGGGTGATGGGGTGTAGCTCAGAGTTGGGTGTTCCATTTCATCCCAAAGGTGTTGGATGGGGTTCAGGTCTGGGCTCTGTGCAGGTCAGTCCACCCCAGACTCACTAAACTGTTTATTTATGGACCTCCCTTTGTGCACAGGAACATTGTTATGCTGAAGCAGAAAATGGCCTTCTTTCCCAAACATTTGTCACAAAGTTGGAAGCACACAGATCTCTAGAATGTCATTGTACACTGCAGCATTAAGGTTTCCCTTTAGTGGAATTAAGGGACCCAAACCAGGAAAAACAACTGCAGCTCATTATTCCTCCAAATTTTACAGTTGGCACTATGCATGCAGGCAGGTAGCCTCTCCTGACATCTGCCAAATTCAAAATTGGTCCCTCAGACTGGTTAATGGTCAAGTGTGAAGGCATTTCAGCTGCTCCAGAGTCCAAAGCTGGTGTGTTTTACACCACTGTAGCTGGCACTTGACATTGTGCACGGTGATCTTATGTTTGTGTGCAGCTGCTAAGCCACAAAAACCACACTTTAGCACTCAGCCCCCCTCCCCATTCTGTGAGCTTGTGTGGCTTCCCCCTTTGTGAATTGTTGCTGAAATAACCAATCTCTTAAATTAGAAGGGGTGTCCACATGCACTTGGCCATGTAGTGTTTGTATTGAAATTAAAGTATCTTAAAGTTTTTGTTTGTTTTATTTATTAGAAAAATTTTAAAAAATGTGTAAACTACAATCATTATCATAGCTTTAACAAAGGGGTTTTAATGTTTACTAAAAGCCAGTTCACTTGCAATTACTGTCTAGTCAAAATGGTGGAATTAATATATACAGTTTCTTTCTACAAATTGAATTATGTATTTCCACACATTAGACTGTGCCATTTCAGCATGGTTGCCCACATTGTGATGGTACAGAGGTACATTTTTTCACTATGAAGATTAAACTGCCTGTAGTGGGTGCATGTATGATTACCCTACAGCAGACTGGCATCCCATCCATTGTGTAGGTTCAGAGCCATAATGATTCCAGGATAGGCTCCAGACCACTGGACCTTGTCCAGCATAAATCAGTTCATGAAAATGGATGGAAGAAAAAAGATTAAAATTCAAATATACTTCTATTTTCATCTGTATAGGGCCTTCAGGAAAGTATTCATCCCTCATTAATTCTCATAATTTCTCATAATAATAATTTCTCATTCTGCTGTACTGCAAAGTCAAATTAAACATATTTTAAATGGGGTTTTGGCTCTACTTCTGTAGAAGTAAGCTCTGTAATGGTGTTAATGTGAATGTTAATGTATTAAAATGTTTTCAGAATTATACTAAAAGTTAAAAAAACAGAAACTTATACCACAGCATGATGCTGCCACCACCATGCTTAACAGCAACAAATATAATGCTTTGTCCTCAGGCCAAAGAGCTCACTTTTAGTCTCATCAGACCACAACATTTTCTTCCAAAAGGTTTCAAGTTGAGTTACATGGTTTCTAGTAAACAACGAACATAAGTTATTGTCGTTATTTCTGAGAAATGGCTTTCTCCTGCTACCTGAACCTGTGCACCATATTACAGAGCCTGAATCTTTGAAGAGCTGAAGAGATTGTTTGATTTCAATTAAGCAATTTTCAGATTTTTATTCTAATGTACTTCTGAAGTTGTCTTAATATTTGCAACACAGCATAATGAGAAACATTATGTGTCACGCCCACTGGCCCGATCTCCTGATACCTGTCCCGCCTGTGTCTGTCAAACATGACTTTGCGAAGTATTGCCATGCTATGTCAATGCATACTGAGCGGGTCTTCTGCCTTCTCGGTTATCAACCTGTTTTGTCTTTAGGATATCATTTTTGCTCTACCCGTGTAAGTTACGTCGCTAGTTCCGAAGGGATTCTGGTTACTGACCTATGCTTGCCTTTCGACTACGATTTTGGAACAACCCCTGCCAATAAAAGAGATCCTTTGTTCGCGATCTGTGCACGTCTGCATTCTGATTCTAATGTTACAGAATACTTTGCCCCCATGCAGATGGCAGATACAGAGGTGCTGAGTGCTGCGGTTACTGATCAAGGGTGAGTCTTCAAATGACATCTCACAGTTGTTTGAGGGATTTGCACAGTCTATGACGACCCTCACACAGCAACGGTCCAAACAACAGAAGCAGTTGGCTCAAATCGCTGAGTGAATGAGCGAACTAATGGACGCAGTACAGGGGAGCCGTAGAATCGCGGACTACAGAAACTCACAAGGAGTCTTTTGTTCCCTGTGAGTAAACCTGACAAGTTTGATGGGTCTCCTGCAGCTTGTAAAGGGTTCCTGCTCCAGTGTTCTCTGTACTTTAACAACCAACCTGCCAGCACCAATTTGTTGCAGATTTCGTTTGTGATGTCCCGTTTGACAGGAAAAGCCTTAGATTGGGCTACTGCAGTGTGGCCCCAAATCCAGATTCTGTCCTACCATCAGTTTGAGCGAGAACTAAGTACTGTCTTCGACCACCCTAATGAGGGCAGGAGTAACGGTGAGCTATTGGCGAGGTTACAGCAGGGTAATCGTTCCGTTGCAGACTACGTGCTTGAGTTCCATATGCCAGCGACAGGAAGCAGCTGGAACGAACCTGCCTTGTTGGTGATTTTTCGAAATGGTTTGATGGCTGAGATCGTGTCCGAGTTAGCTTGTAAGGATGCGGATTTGGGACTTGACGACCTGATCGCCCTAGCCATCTGCGTAGATCAGTTGTTGTTTGCTCGTCCTAAGAGGGAAGTGAAGAACCCCCCTAGGGTGCCGAGGCCAATGGAGCCTTTTCCCAAGAACCTTCGAGATGCTGGTGTGGACACCGAGACACAAAAAACATTCAGTATGCACGGGCATAGCATGGCAATACTTCGCAAAGTCATGTTTGACAGACACAGGTATATATAGGGGTAAAATGAAACTGACTAACAGGTGCGCTGAACCAATAAACAGAAAAGGCGGGACGGGTATCAGGAGATCGGGCCAGTGGGTGTGACAGTATGTGGGTGAATACTTTCTGAAAACTGCACATTTTTGGCACAACCTTTTTCCACAGCAAAAAGAGCGATCCAATTTTCACTGACACAAAAACAAATGACATAAATATTAAGCTATCGTCCTTTGATGGTTTTTGCCTGCTGAAATGAAGACATTGCAGCACTTTGAAAAAAATAAAATGGGTGTAATTTTTGTGAGTGCTTTTTGTCTAATGAAAGAATCCCACACACATTTACTTTCTGCTGAGATATATGTTTCACAATTTGTTTGTGACATTTCCCTTTAACTTGACAACATTCATTCCCCTGTACCTGCACACACACACACACACACACACAAACGCAGACCCTACTACAGCCTTGTCCTTATCCCTTATTTCAGCTGTACATTACAACAGAGCATACGCTTCTACAATCACAGTTTAGTGTCAGTTGATAGAGAAAATAAGACTGGAGGACAGCATGTACCTCATTTCATTATTCCTCTTCTTCCCCAAAATTGGTTCAATGCATTAATCTCAATTTCTTCGCTCTGGCCTTTGCCTCATTCAGGTCTCTCATAATGAGGATATTCATTTTCTTTCCAACTATATTCTCAACAATGACCTATTGTAGGCTTCCTTCATGACCTCGCACATCTTGAATCCAGGAGAGGTACTTGTATGGTAGACACTAGGACAAGACACCATGGTCTCTCCTGCTCTTTTGCAAGATGTGTTGGACATAATGTTAACTGACTTCATAATGCTTCAAAATAAACATGGGAGAAATGTCAGGGAGCATAAACTGAAATTGCACACTTTTGCATATATATATAGCTGTCTTGGTGTGGCAAATATGCCCACTCTGAGCATGTTGCGTGGAAAGTTTTGTTGACACCGTAGTGCAGCCTTGAGGCTCCTTGTTACATTGGTTCATGCTGTTCCATTCAACTTCAAAGCCCAGACTCTGGGTGTATCAGACTCTGATAATATAACACAACTGGAGAGCAAGGAGAGCTGACACTTTCTGCAGCAGCTTGGTTTAACAGACTCAACCTGAAAGCCACTTTCTTTTATTTCTGGGTCTTTGAGTAGTCTGTCTTCCCTCATCTTGGGAGATTGGACATTTTCTTACATTAAAAAGAGCTGTCGTTTTAGCATGATCCCAGCTCACAGAATCTGTATAGTGCATGTCTTCTGGGTGATTGTTTCCTTATTCTGACCTGTGATTCTAGTGCAGCTGTTCTTTCCCAGCCCAAGATAGAAGAAACCCCAGTAGATGCCTTGTGCAAGCTTTGTGTCTCTTAATGCTCTTCCTGCTCTTCCTAGTCTTCATGATCAATACTGATTTGTTTCTATTTGTGTCAAAAATCAAAGCATAACTAGTCTATAAAATGTGAAAACATCTTGAGTTTCTAATTTTGAGATTAGGCAATATTCTGCTGGATCATTATAAGTTAGGAAAGGCATAGTGGTTTATATCTGTAATTACAGAATTATGAACAAGGAGATGTGGAAATTAATCACGATAAACTATGTTTTCATTTATGAAGCAATATTAAATTTCTTGATGGATATGGAAAAATGAAATATAACCTATTAAAAAGGTATTTGCATGTAATACATTTTTAATATTCAGTAGTGTCATCATTAAACTTCATAAGACCAGAAAATAGAACAGGTTTCCATTTTTCTAAGTATTTTACAAGCCAAACTGAATTTTCTGTATAGAAGCAGAAGGAGAAAGTTCCTGCCCACGTTCAATTCTGCTGCTCCTCAGATCTCCCTGCACTCCATGTAACCTGTGTGGGCTGCACAGGTTTTGTTTCATTTTTTTAATGCAAACATTCTTTGCACAAACATTAAAAGAAATTATTTGTAAGTTCCAGCTACAACTAATCTTTTTAAGACCTAGTACGTTCCCACCATGAGTCCAACAGAAGTATTAAACACTTTCTTGGTATAACTTGCTCAGCATCGCTACTGTCATCAAACCAGAAATGTATTTCCATTTTATGCCCAATTTTCAGTTTTTTCTGCAACCTCAGATGAGCTTTTCCTCCAATAGTTTGAGCAACAGCTTTTCAGTTCAAGATCCTATGGACATTTTAGATGTCCTGACAAATGAAATCACCTCCTTCTCCCCTCTCTCCATAGAGACCTTAATAATTTAGGCCTATATGAAATGTTTTAGGCTGAAGGAGAGAAGCAGGTTATTATTACTATTTCAAAACTTTGACCCACAGAGGTGCCAGTAGCATGTGCGACTGGCTGAAATACAGACATATGAATGATTCAAACGGAGAAAAAAGTTTCTTCACAAAGCCTCTCAACTTTTACTGAGCCTCGATCAGCATGGCACAGAAACTAAACACAGTCTGTCTCTGTAGGAGGGCTGGATACCAGTTGTTCATTTCAGTCCTGTGGGACGCCTGTGTATGATGGTTTTTGTTCAGTGATCTCGAATTATTTTTTACTTAATTAGCCATTGGATAAATGGAAGAATCCAAAAAAACCATTAAAATGAAAGTTAAAAAAGAGCTTATTACAAATTGTTAGCTTTTAATTTGTAACTGTCATGAATAACATGTTTTGGTATTTTTTTTCAAAATTGTTTTTGAAAAGAATGACTTGAGTTAGATCATGTCAGAATAATATCCCTACTGTCTTTATGGAGCCTCTATGGGTCAGACTGCCATTGCATGGTAGCTGACATTCATGCTTAAAAAAACTTCTCACATGTTGTCCAGCATACAAGTGGGTTCTTTGGGTTAGTGAGAATCTGAAAGTATGATGCAGTTTTTGGATTTATCCAGCGTGCAGCACACAGAAAAACCACCATATTTCTGTGATATTACATTGTTATGACCTGCGTTGTGCCTTTGCTGGAATTTATCAATTATTTTGTGGCACAGATAAAACAGAAGCAAACCACAAAAAAGTTAATTTTATTCACAGTTAGCTTTCCTGGAAATTGAAAATATATAATTATTTCAAGTTAATGTCATTTAATGTGTTTTTATTGTGTGTGTGTATATATATATATATATATATATATATATATATATATGGATCCTTGTTATGATATATATCATATATATCCTTGTTTTATATATATAACCCACTAAGTACAATAGTATAAGCACATTCTTTGAAAAGAATACCTGCACAAATTGTTTGCTTATAAAATATCATTTTCATAAACACACCTGAAACTGGGTGTGTTTAAAAAAGTGCTGTATAAAGACAAATCTCTTGCTAGCTCCGCAACTGCAAAGTAAAACTATCGATCTCATGTCATGTGCAACTATCGTTGCATGTCTGGCTTTCCTTACAATGCTTTAAAAATATATAAAAATTAAATTAAATTAAATAAAAGCAACTATTTAGGGTAAAAAGACCAGCTGTTTCAGATTTCAGTCTTACATTCAATAGAAATTCGCTTCTCTGCAGCTAACAATATTTCGTGAAAATGTTGCTGAAAAGACCAGACCGATGAAGCCACACTGACAGGAGGGAGAGGGGGTGTGGCATTGTGGGTCAAATGCGTCTCTGGCTATAAAACACACATAATTGTGTGTTAATAAAGTATGGTGGCTAACAGAGTAAAAAAATTAATTATAAGTATAAATAATATGCAGTATTGATGGGTTACAGTCAGGTTCATGTTTCCAGTGATTTTAGTCATATTGGCTAGCAGTGAGAAAACCGTACAAATGCATTTCAGGTGAACCATGGGATTGACTGATAATCTGGGGTTTTGGTGGCATGTGACAGAGTGTCGCGCTAACCGTTCCACCTTCCGCCTCCCTCGGTTCCCTGATTACCCGCACCTGCTTCCCTTTGGTATTTAAACCACCGCATCCCAGCAGACCGGTGCAAAGTATGGCCCATGTTACCACTGAGCGTACCGAGCGACTCTCCCGTTAGCCTTTCCTGTGATCGACCCTCGCCTGTCTTTGACCACAGATTTAGTCTGACCACTTCTTGTACTTCTCTGAGCTCTGGATCTGACCCTTGCCTGTGTTGTGACTACGAACTTGGAATGTCTTTCAACAATAAACACCATTTGTCAACTCGCGCCTGCACTCGTCTGCTTCCTGCCAACGGCGTCACAGAATACTTTGCCACCCAGCAGATGGCAGATATGGAGCGCTCAAACACCCTGACTCCTGACATGGCGGAACGACTGAGTCATCATGAACGTCTGATGGAAGAGATTGCGCAAGTGATTTCAGCTTTCACCACCCAGCAAAGAGAGCAACAAAAGCAGCTGGCACAGGTGATGGAAGACCTGAAAGACGTTATGCCTGACCCGAAACAATACTCACCTGAAGAAGACGAACGTTCTCGGGGAATTCTCCCTTCAACAAAATCCACCTAAGCTTCTGACCCGACCCTCTCTGTGATTCCCCATCTGACTGGAAACATGCCAGATTGGGAATCTGCTGAACAACTCTGCAATGAACGGAGACCTGATTTGCAATAGGACCAGCGCAGGCATGGCAGGGAATCGGGATGCGCCATGCGCATTGGCTTCCAGCATCCGAAACCACGCCACATGAAGACCAATCCAGACGCTTGCCCAATGATTCTACCGCGTGGTGGATGGGAAAGGGCGCTCAAGTCGTTCACCCTCCCCGTCACCTTCTACTGTCCTGAGCCAGTTTCCATTGCCGCACTAATCAATTCCGGAGCCGAAGGAAACTTCATGCACTCGGAGTTAGTACGGCAGTTGGGCTTCCATACTTGGGACCTCTGAGTACCACGTCAGTTAACCACCATTGATGGAGGACCCATCGGTAAGGGCCTCCTGACATCGACCACTCTCCCTGTGCGAATGGATGCCAGTTGTTTGCATTCTGAGTCCATATCCTTTTTTGTGGTTGCACAAGCTAGTTATTTAGTAGTGTTAGGGTTACCATGGCTGCAAGAACATGACCCACATATCTCCTGGCCTGCCTTAGATATTGTGTCTTGGCCCCCTTATTGTATTAGAAATTGTATGTGACTCCCTCAGGTCACCATGCACGCTACTACTATAGAAAGTCCTGACTCTGATGCCATAGCAATTCCCCCCGAGTATTCTGACTTGAAGGAGGTGTTCAATAAACAAAAATCGACTAAACTACCTCCACACTGCCCGTATGATTGTGTGATCAAGCTAGTGGAGGGGTCTCCCGTGCCAAAAGGTAAGATATATTCCTTGACCCAGGCTGAACTGAAGGCTATGGATTTGTATATCCGGGAGGCGTTAGCTCAAGGCTTTATCCCTCTGTCCACATCCCCGGTTGCATCAAGCTTCTTTTTTGTGCAAAAGAAAGATGGGAGCACACATATCAATCTGTACTTCAGTTGCTCGAAGTGTAATAATATGAAGGAAATCCTGGCTAAATGCTTTATCATTATATTGATACAATTTTTTTGCAAAAAAGTGAAGCAACGAAACAATGAAGTTGGAATGTAAAGCGGTTTGACTATATAACCCTATTCCTTTAAATCACAGAGTGACTATCTTATAGTAAAAGACAATAAAATAGTATTCCAGAAGAAACTAAAATGTAGAATAAAGGAACCAGGATTTAAATAGATCAAATAAATAGATAGAATTTAGAACAAGGGTGTTATATGAGTATAATCTGTCATGGTTTTATTTTATTCAAGATAGACGCACAGAATAGATGTCTTGTTTCTCAGAACATATATACAAAAAAAACCATATTTACGGCAACGTATCAAAGAAACATGTATGTGCCCTGTGAGTGGTAACGTCATGTGTTTATATTTTTGACAAGCAATGTTCCCAGCACACTTTACTGCACTAATGCAATATAGTTTGGTGCCATGTTGGCATATATTCTGACCTTTGTGTAAACTAAGTAATTAAAATTATTGTTTTGGTAGAAAATAACATAATTTGGCACCTGCAGGCGCAAGTAATTTATTAACTGCCATGGTTTCCAGTCAGTAATTAATTTTACCTGCAAAGGCCAGGTAATGTATTTTTACTTAAAAAAGGATTTGTTCCACAATGCCTTAGAGAAGGTACTTGTGACTGGATGGGCTGTTGCCATTTCTCTCTGTTTCTCTCTCTAGCAGAATGTAAAAAAAATTCTAGACTAAAGCAAAAAGTAGAATGAGACAGTCTGGCTAAGAACAGACTTCATAATGACAAGGGTTGAATTAACCAGAGGACCTTTTCAAAGGTTTTGGTATTATTTTAAACAAAATAGATGTGCAGAATGTATCAAAGATTCCTTTCTCTGTCTATCTCCATCTCTCTCACTTGCTCTCACATGCCTCCTCACTTGGTCAAGAAGCCGAGTACAATATTTTGTAACCTCCAGAGGGTTTGGGGCAATGTAAAAAATCTCACTCCCATGTATTCTCTTTGGAAGTATTTCAGGCTCTGAGTTCTGAAGGTCTGTGGGAACAAATGTGTCCAAAGGTTTTCTTGCACCAAGTTCACATCACAGGGCTTCCAGACAGCCTTCAGCAGCCTTTAAAAGGTCCACCCAGTGCGTTGTACTGTAACTCTTGGTGGGCTCTCTGGTCATATTTTGTGATCTGATTTGACAGGGAAGAATATCCCCCATGGCTCTCATTCCCCAAGGTTTTTTTAAAATATATATATATATATATATATATATATATATATATATATATATCAGGGACTTGAGTTTGTACTACATATGCACAAATCTGTAAATACATAAAATATGTAAAATATGTATGACATATTTTAATTTTGGTATAACTTTAAAAAATGCTCATATTTCTCAACCACACAGATTTACATACATCCTGCACAGCATGAACTGCTTGAATCAGACTCATTATGAAATGAAATTAGTGCTTTTAATAACTTCTTCTGTTGCAGCCCTTTTTTAAAACCTCCATTATCTTTAGTGTAGTTTTTCCAAGCCTGTTTCTCAGTGCATACTAATGTGGAAATAAATATGTGACTGAAATCCTCCTTGGAACCTATCTGTGACCTACCATAGGAAAGAGGAAACAAACACCTTAAAGTGGCTTTTTGATTTGAATGTGCTGTTTTGGATTCATTGGGTAGTTATACAGTAACCCAACTTAATTCTTTAGGCAGTCTCTGGTTTCCCTGGTGGTTTTCAGCAGTCTCTTGAGTAGTGGTGCCAAGTTCTGTTGCTTCTTGTTTTCCAGTATTGCCTTGTCATTTCTGGTTTATTAGCGAAGTACCCCAAATTACCGAAGATCTTCCGTTCCTTTTTCCGTAGCCCTAATAGTGTCACCTGGGTTTCTACTTGATTTTGTAGCTTATCTACATGGGTTTGTGAACCAGTACCTGCTTTTGGGTTTACACTGATTGGGTGCTGACCACTGCGACCTGGTGATAGTGTTGAACTTGTGGGTAAACTATTGCTATAGGTACCACACAAAGTATTAAGAAACTTGCATTAATTTTGTAGCTTTTGGACTGTGTCACACTCATCTAAATAGATTTATTTAGTACAGTGGCTTAAAAGCATATCAGGATATAGTGAGGAGTAAATGTAGTTGATATGTGTTACTCTAAACATACTTACACACAGAAAATGTCTGAATAAAGCCCAGATAAGGAAGATAATGGAAGTAAACAGGGTTGCAGTCAAAACAACACTAACCCTAACCCAACCCGTAATCCTAATCCAACCCTAAAAAAATACTAAGATGCTTTTCAGTTGCCTCGTTCACTCTGGCTCAGATTAAGTAGAGTCTATACTGTACACAACCAGCCAATAGTTTAAAATATTTTAGCATTAAACTTGCTATGATTAAATTTGTTGGCTTCATTAAACATCGACTCCAATGTGGTCTTATATTTTTAAAAGATTTAAAAGTGCCATATTAGAGTCTTTTTTTGTGTAGCTATGGTTCAGCATGACAGACAAATTAGGTTTTGTATATAAAAAGAAAGATTGTGTTTTGCACCGAAACATTCACTGGATTAATATTTGTTAAATGACTCTAAATCCCAGTAAAGACATTGGTTATGAAAGTACCAACAGGGGAGACAAGGCTCAGCCACCCTAATGACTTGTACAAACAAAGGGCCAGACATGACAGCATGGACAGCTAGACACACGCAGCAGAAGCCCAGAGAATGTGGTAGGAGTAAGTCAGTAAATAAATACACAAGGTTCACATTTACTGCACCGACACTGCCAACCAGAGCTTTGCAGTAAGCAGGCAAGAGACACAGCCATGCAGTCTTTGCACAGGCTAGCTAACAGCTAATACATTGTCTCATTATTTTTATGCTGGGTTTACTGACACTGATATCCAGTTGGCTGAAAAACCCTCTTTGTCGCTTCATGTAAACATCAGGCAACCTGACTGTACCTTAAATGACTAATTCCTACCATTAACGTATATAAGTACCGATACGACTGCAGGTATTATTGCAGCTTGTTGTCCGGGTGGATTTCTCATGAAAATGAAGAAATATGTCTGTCCTTCCTCGCCCGTCCCTGGAACCTGCCTGAGTCAGGTTTGCCATTTGCAGGGGGGCCATTTACCTCTGCGCTCCCTTTCATCATAAACATTGGGCAGCTCCATTAAAAAGCTTCATTGAATTGCAGGGGAGCGAATTTGTCGCTAATTTGATCAGGGACAGGTGTGCACAGTCACAGCATTCTTGCTCCTTTCCTGCTCCCCTGCCTGCATTAAACCTCTCCCCTTTCTGTGACCAACAGGAATTGACTTGACACACAAGGCAGTACCTGCCGGTGCTGCTATGCTGTGTCCTGGTCCTTTATAATTGGCCCTTTTAGATCTCATGTACCCTCCACTGCAGGCCACAGGGTAAATGAAGTGCTGGGAGTGTGACTGCAGTTCCCTCTGCTAGTACTGTAATGAAACGGTCACGGAAGTGGTAGGTGACACACCTGTGCTATTCCTTAAATAATGGCTTCACTACTCAGGTGAATGGTGTTTGTGTTTCTTGGGGTGGCTGCCAAGTCCAAATGTGGCCTCATTTACGTGATGTATTGAACACTACTGTACCTTACTGTGCTAAAGAAGGTTATCAGACATCCTTCAATTACTATTCCTCAGCCCAGATTGCTTGGCCCCTGTATGTTAGTAATGGTATACCCTATTAGTGCAGAACATGGTTAAAAGATCAACTTAACCTCCAGCTCAAGGTGTACCTGATGTTCTTTGTGAGAATTTATATCCCTTCTTTAAAACCAACTTGCTGTTTCAAATGTAGGATTCGTTCTTTAATTTTAATTGAATTATGACTGAGACTGAACAGGAACTTCTCCGAAGGTCTTTTTTAAACCGTGTTCACATATTTTTCAACTTTCTTCATTTTACGTCTTGTCTGTTTCCTGGAAGCAAGATGGAAAGGTTATCTTGCTGGCTTGTCAAATGGAAAAGATTATCTATTCCCTTACCTTGCATACGTTTATAAACATTCATTAGTAAGTTGCCACAGAGTAGTGTCACATGAGTGAGGAATAATCCCTTGTAGCTGAGGTAGGGTTTTTTTTTTTGAAAACAGGTTGAAACAAGATGCTGACAATTATATGTGGATCTGGACAATTCTGTCTTCCTTTGTTGGTGCCTTGAAATTCCCTATCAGACACATTATCACAGCAAGATTTCAAACAAATCCAAATGAGACATGCGCCATAACTTAATTAGCTTTTTGACAATGTACCCTGGAGTCCAGACAGCTGAAACAGTAGTGTGTATTTATTGTGAGCCCAACCCCAGTAGGACCAGTAAATACAGATTATGGGAATTAAAGTGACTGTATATGGCAGAGCTGGTTAAATGTGCTCTAGTTTATCACAAACTAATAATTTTATAAATAGTAAAAAAGAATCAATAATTGATCGACCATCACTGACCACTTGTCCTGGTCAAGGTCAGGTTGGTCCGATGCCTGCCAGTAGTCCCTGGGAACACAATAGGAAATGACTTAAGAAACCACTACAAGGTGACCACATACACATTTTCATACCCAGTGGGCAACTTGTTGTTACGAGCTAACCTGAAACACGTATCTGTGCACTGCGGGATGAGGGCCACGTATAAACGAGAACTCCGCACAGGTTGAGCTGGGTTTCACCCGACACCTGAGCAGCTGATGCTCTGTGAAGCAGCAGCTCAACTGGCTTCACCACCCTGCTGCACATTAATAAATAACATGAAAAAAAATATTCTGCTACCGGTGTCCTTGTATTAATATTTCACCATCCAGCTGCTAAATAATCAGGTGTAAAATAAAGCATATGAATGCATCCATCACTAATGTCTCACCATTTCTTATTCAAGCTTACTTCATAATCCGTTGTCACGATGCTGACAATATGGAACAGACATACACACAAAAAAAAAATTCTAGCAGAAGTTAATTAAATGTGACGGTGGCAAAAATCATTTTGATATTTATGAGAACACCAGGACTTATAAAGACTGCATTGTACCTCAATATAAGATTTAGTTACACAAGTCAGTTCAGTGCCTCATCTAAAGCAGGATTCTTGTCAAGCAATCACAAGGGGGAAAAAATTGTGCATTTCTCATTTTGTTAGATGAGAATGATTTTGGCATGTCCATTATCGTTTCCCATTACTGGTGCCCGTCTACATTTTATTGCTTCCACTTTCTCAATTGCAATGCATTAGCCTGGACCAGGAAATTTTTTGAATATTCCCAAATGTCTGAGTTATTAATGAAGGTTTTCGTTTTCTCTATTTTGAATAAGGTGATTGAACTTGTGGAACTTGTGGAGAGTGAAACAGTTTCAGGACAGTGTTCTACAGGACATGTTATCCAGTAAATAAACTAAGTAGGCAATTTAAAATGGCTTCCAAGTGATGTTATATATGAAATTGTTTCTCTGGTCAAGAAGGTTCTAAGATGTTCATATTTAGTTTTCGTTCCTATGAGTTCATAGTTTGTGTTCATCAAATTATCTAGTTGTCAAACTATCTGGTTTATTGACATTATGAGTGCTGTTTACTGTTACTATAACTGTAAAAAAGCAAACAAGACTTGTATGCTCATTGACAGCTGTGTGGTACTGCTTAAGTGTTCTCCCAACAATCTTTGGTAAACAGCACCGGAAGGTTTCCTCCTAACCCGGTGTCCATGAGATTTGATTTTTCTACAACACTGTCAATACTAATTTGTCAGAAAAATATTCTGACTTTATTTCTGAATAATCAAAAAGTGTACCACCAATTACTTTGGAAACATAGCATGTATTATGTAAATCAGTTATTTCACTTATTTGATGAAATTCAAAACTTTGTGTCACGTCCCCTGGCTCTGCTCCCGTTGTCCCTGATTGCCCAGCACCTGTCTCTTGTTGAGACCTATAAATACCTGGTGAAACCAACAGTGCACTGCAAAGTGTTGCCCATGCCCTGCCTGCGCATACCAAGCATTCTCTCCATCTGTCTCTCCAGTACTCGACCTGCTTTGTCTTTTGGATTTTGCTTTTGTCTTGCCCCTGTCTATTGATTCCTGGTTTTGACCCCTGCCTGTTTACTGACTACAACTTTGGAAAGCCCAGTTTTCATTAAACAGATCCTGTCATCCTCCCTCTGTTAGTGTCTGTGTTCTGTCCGGAGCATTACAGAATACTTCGCCAAACTGCAGACGGCGGAGATGGAGTCTCTAGGTTCCACAGTTTCTGATCAGGGCAGGATCCTCGAACAACACCAACAACAGTTCGAGGGATTGGCTCAGTCCCTGGTGGCCCTCTTGCATCAGTGGAGTGAGCAGCCGAAACAATTAGTTCTGATCGCTGATCGAATGAGGGATCTAATGGTGGTGGTGAGTCTGTCCAAGGCGGGCGGGCAGGGGGGGGGGGCTGGGTATCCAAATCGTTTACGATTCTTGTCACTTTTTACTGCCCTGACCCTGTCTCAGTCACAGCCCTGGGGGACTCAGGTGCTGAAGGCAACTTCATACAGCCCTGTCTGGCTTAATAGTTGGGTCTCACCACCATCAGCCTCAGCGTGTCCGTGAAACTGTCAGCTCTGGATGGGAGACCCCTCAGAGGGGGCTTGGTGTCGACCCAACCGGCATGGATGGACACTAGTGCCCCGCATTCAGAAATGATTTCATTCTTTGTAGTAGACAGTATAGACTATTTTGTGATTGTAGGTCTTTCCTGGTTGCAGAAACATAACCCTGGCATCTCATGGTCACCCTATTGTTTTCATAACTGTCTCTGTAGACCACCTATCTCTGTGCGTTCCACAACCACAGAGAGCCTGTTCACCGACTCTGTGGTCATTCCTCCAAAGTATGCCAATCTGAGGGAGGTGTTTAACAAACAATACACGACCAGACTACTCCCACATTATCCGTATGATTGTACTATCGAGCTAGTTGAGGGAGCACCTCTGCCCGGGTCTAGGATATATCCCCTGACCCAGGTGGAACAACAGGCACTAGACATTTACATCAAGAAATCTCTCGCTCAGGGATTTATTTGTCCATCGACGTCACCTGTTGTATCTAATTTCTTTTTTGTCAGAAAGAAGGATGGAGGTCTCAGGCCCTGTATAGATTACTGAAATCTTAACGCAATAACATGGAAATTCTCTCACCCTTTGCCTTTGGTGCCAGTGGCCCTAGAGCAGCTCCACAGAGCTAAGTATTTTACCAAGCTTGATCTTAGAAGAGTGTATAATCTGGTCCGAATCAAGGAAGGAGATGAGTGGAAGATGGCCTTCATTGTTCCGAGAGGTCATTATGAATACCAGGTGATGCCGTTTGGTCTCTGTAATGCCCCATCCATTTTTCAGTCATTTATCAATGATGTATTTCAGGATATGATCGGACAGTTCGTGATTACTTATATTGATGATATCCTTATATATTCACCGGATTTGAGATCCCACATCACCCACGTCCGTAGGGTCCTCTCGAGACTGCTGGAGCTATATGTTATGGGTGAGAAATGTGAGTTTCACCTAGAATGGGTTTGCTTTTTAGGCTACGTCATTAGTGCCAATGGCATTGTCATGGATGATACCAAGATTAAGGCAGTTCTGAACTGGCCAGTACCCCGTAATGTTAATGAGCTTCAGTGTTTTTTTTCACTTTTTTCACTCACTAAACTTTTACCGACAGTTTATTAGGAATTTCAGTGGAATTGCGGCCCCTCTCATGTCACTCCTGAAGGACAAGAAGGGGTTCCGGAGGTTGTCATGGAATTCCCAAGCTGAGAAGGCATTTCTTTGTCTTAAACTGGTATTCACTACGGCGCCCGTACTGAAACACCCTGATCCGTCTAAGCTGTTTGTAGTGGAGGACAATGCCTCTGACACAGGCGTTGGTGCCATACTGTCACAACGCTTAGGTAATCCACTGAAGCTTCATCCTATTGCATTCTGTTCATACAAGCTTACCCCTACAGAGAAGAATTACGGGATAGGAGACCGAGAGCTACTCGCCATCAAATTAGACCTAGAAGAATGGCAACACTGGCTAGAAGGAGCCAACCACCCCTTTCAGGTTGTAACCGATCGCAGAAATATAGAATACTTGCGTAATGCTAAACAGCTAAATCCCAGACAAGCTAGGTGGTCTCTTTTCTTTAATCACTTCCAGTTTTCCATCATGTATAGATCTGGCACTCACAACACTAAGGCCGACTCACTTTCCAGAATAGACAGCTCCTCTTGTGAGCTGAGAGAGGAACCGGTAGCAAACATCTTACATCCCAATTTGCCAGGTAGCAACTATCAGGTGGGAGATCGACAAGGAGATAGCAAGGGAATTAGAGGCCATTCCAGTCCCATCAAAATGCCCTGCTGAGAAACAATACGTTCTTCCATTGTGTAGAGATTGCCTAATTGCCTGGGCTCATTTGCCCTTGGCTTCGGGCCATCCCAGGGAGACGCATACGTGCTAATTGCTGTCCCGTTGTTATTGGTGGGAGAATATGGTGCTAGATGTCCTTTTATTTGTGGCCTCCTGTACAACCTGTGCACAGAGCAAGACCCCCAAGACATTGCCTGCAGGGAAGTTAGTCCCCCTTCCGATTGCAGTAGATTTTGTCATAGACCTTCCCCTATCGCACTCTTAAACCTGTGTTCTAATGGTGATGGAACAATTTTTGCGTGGTGTCCAATTTATTCCGTTGGAAGGTCTTCCCACAGCAATTCAGACCGCAGAGGTCCTTTTCCATCATGTGTTTAAGTTCTTTGGGATTCCTGAGGACATTGGTTCGGATCGTGGGCCACAATTCACGTCCCGGGTATGGTCAGCCTTTTTTGAATGCCTGGGGGTCAATGTCAGTCTAACCTCGGGTTATCACCCCCAGTCAAATGGTCAGTGCAAGCGAGTAAACCAGGAATTAGGTAAATTTTTACATATATGTTGTAAGGAGAATCTGTCAGATTGGAGTCAGTTCCTGCCCTGGGCTGAGATAGCGCAAAACTCCCTCGTAAGCTCCTCAACTGGGCTAACACCATTCGAGTGTTGCCTGGTTGATAAACCACTGCTACGTGTGGCACTAGGGCCCTGGACAGCTGAGCCTACCAACATTCCCGTGGTTGACGATTAGTCAAAATGGAGCGAGGAGGTTTGGGACGGGACCCACCAGAGGATAAAGGAGGTTCTTCAGTGCTACAAGGTCCAGGCTGATAAGCACCATCGGGAAGCTCCTGTATTCCAACCAGGAGACCATGTCTGGTTATCATCCAAAGACATTAAATTTCCAGAGCGATGCAGGAAGGTACAACCTAAGTATTTGTGTCTCTAGAGGATGCCGAAACAGGTTAATGATGTGATGTACAAACTAGATCTACCAGTCAATTTGAACATGTCTAATTCTTTTCATGTCTCCCTTCTTAAACCAGTTGTCCCAGGGCCGCTAGATGAGGTGTTGCCCCACGACCTGCCACCTCCTCCATTAGAGATTGACGGCGCACCTGTCTATGCCGTATGAAGGTTACTGGACTCCCAGAGAAGGGCTGGACAGCTTCAGTATCTGGTGGATTGGGAGGGCTATGGTCCGAAGGAAAGGTGTTGGATGCCTGCGTGGAACATCCTGGATCCGGGTCTACTAGCAGACTATCACTGGGCTCATCCAGAGAAACTGGGTCCCCGTCCAAGGGGACGTCCCTGTAAGAATCTGAGTAGTCATCCTAAGCAATCCTCTGAACGTGGATGCACCACCTCAGCTGCCCAGCCCCTCGACAGTTCCGGTCCTCAAGCCCAGGCTCCATCCACCAGGGGTGTGGGTGGTGGTCGTCACGGCCGTTCTCATTCCTCAGGTGGCTCAGACTCCCTGGCGGGGGGGGGGTTATTGTCATGCCCCCTGGCTCTGCTCCCGTCATCCCTGATTGCTCAGCACCTGTCTCTCATTGAGACCTATAAATACCCGGTGAAACCAACAGCGCACTGCAAAGTATTGCCCATGCCCTGCCTGCGCATACCAAGCATTCTCTCTGTCTGTCTCTCCAGTACTTGACCTGCTTTCTCTTTTGGATTTTGCTTTTGTGTTGCCTCTGTCTGTGCCTTTGACCATGTTTATCGATTCCTGGTTTTGACCCCTGCCTGTTTACCGACTACGACTTTGGAAAGCCCGGTTTTCATTAAACGGATCCCGTCATCCTACCTCTGCAAGCATCTGTGTTCTGTCCGCAGCATTATACTTTGAATTTAAGTACTTGAATTATTAACCTATTTAATTTTATATCCTCATTGTTGCTGTGGAGCAACAAAAGCATGCAAATAAATGTACAATAAATTTACATGTATTTAATTCCTAAACTTTCTACCTGACTGGTCAGATGATGGAGATGGATGAGGAAAATGACTCAAAGACAAAACCAAGATGCGAAATTCAGGAAAACTTTGCGTTTAAGTGGGTGGGGTAGTTATCAGTTTCACCTGACTTCTCTGACTTCAAATATCATTTGACAGCTTCTGTATGGTATGTTGAATATGTGCAAGATTAAATTTGTCAGCTGGTTCTCAAGGTAATGAGAATCAGGCAATGAAGGAGATTATCATCACCATATGGTTCCATTTTGTTTTTCCATTTGCAACACTTCAAACACCAAATTTAAGTTAAATATTTTATTTGTGAGTATTTGCAATCTGTCACTTTCATCCAGTCATTCCAGCTGTTCCTTTATCTGTCACTCATTTTTTAAAAATATCTTTTTAATATTATTCATCTTAGGATGTTTTTCGTCAATCTTTTAATAATATTTGTTTGGTCTGTTTTATTACATTACATTTGCATTTAATTCAATGATGAAACTGAATGAAATGATGAAACATTTAGCATTTGAAATTAGCTCTTGCAAGCAAGTTATAACAACTTTAGATCTCTGCTATGTAAATTTGAGTAAGATGCTTTATGTGGACAACTTTAGCCAACTATGTAAAAAACTGTCATTTTAAGCCATATATAAGTGCCCCCTGTTGTTTTCAAATACAACCAAGTGCTTAGCAGTGTCAAAAATCCCTTACTATATGGAGCAAGAGTACTATCGAAATAACAAGAAGTGATCCAGTAACTGGTAAACAAAAACTGCATAACAATACTTCTCTTATTACCCAGTCTCTGAGTCTCGGCTTGGGAAAAAAAAAATGTGCGCGATAGAAGGTGGTGAGGAACTGCTGGCAGGGCAGCCAATGAAGAAAACGTTTTGGTGTACAGCGGCAGCCATGATATTGGGCAGCAAGCCAGAGATGGAGGGCCGGTTACAGTTAGGTTCCATCAGAGTTCCACCTGCTGATAGGGGAAGGGAGACAATGAAATGCTAAAGGCCTTAGGACCATGGCCATAACACATGAAGTAAATATGAAAACACTAAATACAGAAAGTAATCCATGTGAAACCGTAGTAGCAGGTAAAGGACCATGCTGATTAAGAGACAGTTTAATTTATGTGTTAATTTGCATATACATTTGTGGTTAAATATATGTGCAATGTATGTCTTTATACATGGATTTATCGTTTGTCAATACCGATGATCTTCCATATTGTTTATTGTTTTCCCATTTGCGCTATTATTCAATGTGTCGTTTTCCTTTTTCAGTTAGTTTCAACTATTAATTGATTTCTCTCTTTTTTGCTGGTCCTCCGTATGGACCTGCAACTTGTTGGCAGTGATGAGCAGAGCACTGAGTCGGAATCAAGATGCTTCCACAGTGCAAACTGACTCCGTCAATAACTAGGTAAATTCTGACTTGTGGTATCATGACTGTTATGACATTCTGAAGACCTGCCAGTAAAATTTTATATATTAACCTTGTGCATCATTCATTTGATCTGCAGAATGCTAATATAAAAGCTAATATTAAAAATACATGCAGTCAATGCATTTGGCTGGACTTGCACATTTTTTTGCATCTACCATATCCATAGTGCCTTGCAAAAGTATTTTCATCACACATTTTACTGGATAACAAAATCATGCTTTAATGTTAATTTTCATGTTATATTTTAATTCAGAATAATAACACTCAAATTTTACTATTCATCATGAGTTTTGCATCACAAAATGATAATATAATAAATTTAATTAATTTTTTAAAATGAAAAAACTGAAATATGCAGTTTGCATAAGTATTCAAACCTTTTGGTTGTGATTAACTTTAGTTAAGTTGGGTACGCAAAATTACCTTACCAAGCCATCAGTTTATTAGCCTGTGCTGGTGTTCATAACAGTGGTTCCCAGAATTCAAGATAAAAACATCTGTATCTTTAAGGGCCTTCAGTCATGTAATTAAATCTGAAGCAGAGTTGTCATGAAGTCCAAGGAGCTGTCAGAGATCAAGTTATCAGAAAGTGCAGACAGGGAGAAGGTTACAAAAAATATCAAAGGCCTGGAACATCCCTGTGAGCAGAGTCTACTTCATCATCAAAAATGGAAGAAGCATCATACTACCCAGACATTGCCTAGATTAAACCATCCCTGAGCACTTGGGGAAGAAGGAAAATGGTAAGAGACGCCACTCCGACTTCAATATCACCTCTGAAAGAGTTGCAGAGTTCAACTGCCCCAATGGCGGAGAATGTGTGTCAGTCAACCTTTTCCAGGATACTGCATCAAAGTAGCCTGGGTGGTAGAGTTTAAGGTTCTTGCACAAAGTCTTTGCTTAAACACAACCATATCAAAGCTTGCCTACCGTTTGCAACAAAACACTTGAGTGAGCCACGAAAAGGTACTATGGCCAGATCAAATGCAAACTTTCTGCACTTTCAAAAACAAAAATCAAACTTTCTGGACTTCACGCAAAGCATTATGCTTGGCACAGATTGAACATGGCATCATCCTGATAACACCATCCCTGCAGTACAATGGGGGACAGCAGCATTATGCTGTGGGGCATCTTTTCTTCAGCAGGGCCTGAAAATTTTGTAAAGATTAAGGAAAAAATGAATGGTACAGGGAAAAACTAGAGGAAACCTGTTACAGGCTTCAAAAGACATTTCGTCTTTTAATGGGGCAATAGTCCCAAAGATACGAAAGTGAGTGACTTCAAAAGAAAGTGTCCTAGAGTTCCTCAAAGTCCGGATCTAAATCCAATTGAGAATCTGTTGGAAGACATGAAAAATATTGATCCTCAAGCAATTTGAGAGAACTTGAACAGATTTGGCAACAAGAATGGACAAAAAATCCCGCTGTCAGAATCAGGTAGGCATTTACCCAAAAAAGTGTTGTAACTGCTTTTTAAGGTCCTTGCACAAAATTTTAAGTTCAAAAGTATGAACACTTACGCACATGCTATAATTCAGCTTTTTTTCTTTAAAAAACATTTTCTTATGCAAAAACTCATGTTGACTTATTCTTTTAGTGTTATTATTTTGAATTTAAATATCACATGGAAAGAGTATGTTAAAACGTCACTTTGTTATACAGTAAAATGTGTGATTTTTGTCAAAGTTCTGAATAATTTTGCAAGGCACTATAGCCTGCATTTTTTTGTTTCCCTGCGTTTTTATATTTTCGTTTAATCAGAATATTATGAACAGTTTGAAAGTTTTCCTAATGCTTTATGCAAGAAAATCACTGAAAATAAACAGATTATTGTTTTCTCTGGTGAAAGAGGCTGTTATTGATAGCATATTTCCATGGAGAATGAAGTTCTTAACCTTTATTATATAGCACATCTTGTGATTTATAATTCACTTGATAATTACATAGTTCATGTGCTTTAAATTCTCACATTAGTCTCAGATTATAGTTCAAGGGGCACACGCTATATTGGAGACCTTCACAGTGAAGTTTCCATAGCTACAGTACTACTCATATAACACTTCAAAATTAATTTTATAGTGTCTTGGAAAAATTAATTGGGATTTTAATTGTTTTATATGAAAATCTATTTAAATTTAAAACATGAGGTAGATTTTTTTTTCTATGAATAATTTTCGTTTAAAATTTGCATAAAAAAGATCTCTTTTTTGGTACCCTCTTCCCAGTTTTAAATTTTTTTCTTACAGACATATCCATTTTATATTCAGTATGGTTTCAGGTCATTCCTTTAATTTTATATATAAAATTATACAGTTAAAAAAGAGGATCAAGATATTATATTGAAAATGTTTTAATAAAGTTGTTATCCTTAAACAGAGTAACACACTGTAAGCATTCCTATAAAGTATGGGCGCACAATAATAATTTTCATGTTTAGATTTCATTTTGTTGCCATAATTTTACTATGAGGTTATACAACATTTTCAGAATAGCCCACCTTTAATGGTAGAAAAACACAAATATTTTTATTCGAATGCATGCATCTACCTTGAGTGAAAGAAAAGCTGTTCTGATGGTAGGGGAGCAAAGTTTTTTTCTTTTTTCTTATTACTGAGGAAAAAAAAAGTGAGGGTACTTACACTAGCTACAAGCTAACGGCCAAACCGTTTCTTGGATTCACGTTAACATTTTTTCCATCATTGCACTTTGGAAATAATCTTCTGTTTCCTGTGTTCATCTGGAACATTAGAAACTGCATAGCTAATACTATCATAGTGTGCACAATATAAAGATCATTGATGCACTATTAGCAAATTTGCTTCTTTATTTGGTGTTACTCAAAAATCTGTCTGTTTACATCCCATGGTCCTGTTCAGAATGATTTTTTGAAAACATTTGTGTTTTCACTATATGCATTTCCAAATAGGACTAAAAGCTATTAATTTCTTAAGTTTCTGTTAAGGTGAAAAATATAGCTTAATTGCCATACATTGTGTCCTTCAACAACGACAACAACAATAAACAGACAGCTGGTAGTTTGTATGAGACAACTTAAATGTTTGATTTGCACAAGCCAATCAGCAACCATTCATACATTAGCACATATTAAACAAACAGTGGATAAGTACTTTGACCAACAAGTCTCACAAGGTGCCATACATGCATGCCGGCCTTAAAGGATGGGAGAAGGTCTTCCAGACACAACTGAGAAGAGAAGAAAGAAAAGGTCAGAGAAACCGCCACCTCCTTTCTGAGGGAGTGTTCATGAGCACAAACATCAGGACATCAATCCAGCAACTCTGATGATGTCTAATCTGGGATTTCATGTCAATATCCATCTGAGACACATCATGTGCCCCTCTGTGGCTTCCAGATGACAACCGTGTTGACTGTCATTTTGCAATCCTCAACGTTTCTTCCCTGATGACTTACTGTTATCTTAGTGAAACAGAACCAAAGAGAAGGTCAAACGAACCAATGGGAAATGACAGTTCTGACATATTGAATTGGCTGTTTAAGATTATCCACAAGAATATAAACAGAACACAGGCATGTATGTAGCTGATGCTTCCCACGCATTTTATGATGTGAAACTATTTTTAATAATTTACATAGTCGGAAAACTTTTAACAACTCAATTCAGAAAAAGTCAAGGATAAGCCATAGTTAAGGATGCTACAGCGGGAGGCAGGATTTGAACCGAGTTCTTTCAAGTGGAAGGAGGCAATCCTAAACCTTACACTACCTGTTGCTCTGCCACAAAACTTCATAAAAGCATACTTCTCATATTTTCTAATCAAATATAGAATATTGTGAAATGCACATCTGAGTAAACATCACCCTGCAGCAGGACTGGAGGAGCCACCAAGAGGACTGTTGGTGAGGCTCATTGATATTCAGGAGCTGGAATTAATTTTATTAACGCTTTAGATTCCATCAAATCACTTTTTTGAAAAACTACAGAATTGCAACCAAAAAAAAGTCCATGTGTCCAGACACAGCAACAGAAGATGGAGTTATGAGCACAGATATGAAAGGAGCTGAAGTGGGAGGTCTGTTATGGGCCTTAATCCCCAGTGACACAAGCCTGGTATTGGAAACGGATGGAGCAGCGGTTTAGGAGACACACTGACACTTCATGAACTGAGAAGGGTTTTGTCTTCTTAATGCAAACCCCCAGTTTTGGTGTAGGAATACAGCAGAGCATCTGCAGAGTATGTTTCAGGTACCAGCGGTACAACCTGCTGGACAGCCAGCCTTGGAAATAAATACCAACAACAATATGTTTGATTGTAAAATAATTTTGCTCCCCTTTGGTTCTTCCCTGAGCTTGACAAACCATCCTTTTTGTTCAAAATATGCATACTATTATGATAATAACACCATTTGTTGTCATTTCAAAGTCAGGGAATTATTTACTCATTTGCAATATTATAAAACTGTTTTTGAAGCAATTTACACAACATTATAATTTTCATATTTAAAAAAAATAAAGTTCTTCAGGCATTGTGCCAATTTTTAGTGAAAACAATTAGTCTGAGAAAAAGTGTTTGTGACTTGTATTTTAATTAATTTGGCTCTTCCAGTTAAGTCACACTATTTTATCCATATAGTTTAGCAAAAGACAATATACAAGGTTGCTGTACATGTATTAGAGCTCACTATATATATAAATGTACTTAAAGCTAAACATCTTGACATAGACAGCCAAATTTGTTTTGAGCCACCCATCAGTTGCAGGATTCAAGAGCTGCGGGAAAAGGTTGACTGCTTCATAATTTATGCTGAGGCAGCTTCTGCCATAATGGACCTAGATACACTGACACTGCAGCACAAAGTCAGTGTTGGGTCTAATGATACCAGTACAGACTTATCGTTTGACATTGTAGTTAAAAATTGTGAGTGTTCTGTCTGTCCAGTATGGATGGTAGCCAGGAGGGGTGGGGGATGGGGGTCTCACGGTGCCTGGACTGGTTGGGCGTGAATCCAAATCTAAATCAATCTGTGTGGAATTTATATGGTCTTGCTGTGTCTGCACAGGGTTTTTCCCAGGCCTCTGCTTTCCTCCTAAGATATGCATTTCACCTGCTAATTTTTACACCTGGACTGATGTCCAGAGTGTATTTGTCATGAACCCACTAAACAATAACCTCAGTGACTACCAGAGTCTATCTGATGTACCCATGGGTCCGAGTCACTGTGACAGTGCCCTGCTAGCCTAACACCTGGTGACTGGCCACTCCAAGATAGCTAAATTTACTTGGTTGCAGCAGCATAATTCATACATCATACATAAACACATATTATGCATATACACATGCAGTGACAAAAAAAGGTACGTGGGCAAAGTTACTAAGTGAATGAGTAAATGAACAAATAGACAAGCATATTTTATACATAAGAGAGCTGGTGGAAAGTCTAATATATAGCGATTAAGACGTCATTACGAGGTCAGTAAGAGGTGACCAGCCTGGTAGTGTAAGGGTTCACTGTCCTAGAACTGAAGAAAATCATCATGCATCCATCTGTTTTCATTAACCCACTTTATCCTGGTAAGGGCTTCAGCAGTCTAGAGAATAAAGTCAATCGTTCTATTTAAATGAATGAAAATGTAGGCATTTTTCGCAATGCTGGTGACAGGTTCTTATTTTTATCCATAGGTAGGAGGAGAAAATCACGAGTACTGTGGTTAAAGCTGAGGAGGCAACGGGACAGGTGGCCACTCCTCCCATGTTTGGTTGTTCTATAGCTGTAGCTGTTAAGTAATTTTCCACCCAGATGGGGAACAGACAGGAGAACAAGTTCAGATTGTCCAGCTTGAGTGGCAGAGCTCTGGCAATTCCCTGTCGCGGTGCGAAGACCACAGCCATGAGCTCAACAGCCCGTTCCACATCTGGACGGATGGCCTTTTTTACAGGAAAGGCTGCACCAGGGACGTGTTTAATTATTTGACTACACTGGTCGGCTTGACAGCATTTGCACGCATTACTGAACAGCAAGTTCCCTTTCACGTCGCACTACAATTTAATTCTAAGCATCTGAGCTGTTGACTGATTGACAGTGCCGCATATTGAAAAAGCGAGCGGAATCTCTCCACATGACTGGAAAGCTGTCAATTACATGTGCGATTCAACTTTTACCCTCCTAACCGCATTATCATTTATTTTCTTATGTGACACTGTTCTCCAGTCTAAAATGTAGGGATTGTGTACTAAGATACTTATAGTTAATTAGCTATATCCATTGTTATTTAATCTCCCAACGTCCAATTTTCCCTTTTCAGCCCTCTTATCACTATCAGTCTGGATTGTCATTTATCTTGTTTGCGTCATGTCTCCTGGGTCTGTGAAATTCAGTTCAACGCAATAATGAGACAGAATTTTAAAGTTGTGACAGACTGTAAGATGCGATTATAATTAATTATATCTTTATATAAATGCAACATATAGCTTTTGCCTTCTTCAAGCCAGTACACACACACTTTGTACTGGTAAGTTTACCCTCTATCTATTATCCTTAATAAGGGTTGCAGGGGTCTGGAGCCTTTCTTGAAGTAGCCAGTCACCAGGTGTTAGGCAGGAGTCACGGTGACTCAGACCCATGGGTAAGTAAGGACCTGGTGGCTCTGGTGCTCCTCTGAGGTTATTGTTTAGTGGGTTCATGACAAATACAATCTGGACATCAGTCTAGGTGTAAAAATTATCAGGTGAAATGCATATCTTTGGAGGAAAGCAGAGGCCTAGGAAAAACCCTGTGGTGACACAGCAAGACCATGCAAACTCCACACAGATTGATTTAGATTTGGATTCATGCCCCACGAGCCCAGGCAGCGTGAGACCCCCCCCCCACCGTTCCCGGTTCATTATGTAACCAGAATCCAACTACAAGGGAACTAGGAGCTACTTCACTGTCTTAGTGGACCTTCAACATTGTTTAAACCATTGAGCTATGAATTAGAGAACTTTTCTCCAAAAAGACCAAAAAAAACCAAATATTTCTATTTTCTATATTTTTCCTTAAAAAATGGGTTTTTTAAAATCAATATTTATGATTTTCTTTTTCTGAAATATGTTTGTGTAAAATTGTGCTACAGCAAATCGAGGATAGATGTAATGGAAAATGCAATTTCATAATCCTTTTTTGATATTTGGTCCATTTACAGGATTGAAAATGATAGGAGATCACTGTGTACAGTTGGTTACTTTTTACTGAAGTAATTACGACGTACTTTACTCATTCAGGATCACTGTGTTTACACACTAGGTTTCAAAAAGAAGCAGCGAGCTTTGTCTTCTGTGGCTCATCTCACAAACTCTCCCATCTTGATGTCTTTAAGAAGTGGTACCTGATAGACTTCTGGGGAATTAGTAGAAACAGTGATCGAGACCATGTGAATCGCACTCCCACATTAACTGGGATTTCTTAGTCTGATTGTACTGCATGCTATCTGTGCTTTTTTATCTTTTTCCAGCTCCTTTTATTTATATCTGCACAATGTCAAGTTCACAAGGTTCCCTGCGAGGAAAGCAAAGACGTGAAGATGGCATGAGAATTGGCAAAACCATTGGCTCTGTGCCCACAGGAACAGGCTCTCCAGTCTGGGACACACTGTATGAAAGTAGCAGAAGCAAACAGAGGGCTATGCTTTGCTGTAAGAGCCCTTGGTGAAGGAAAAGCTGAGAGGAATGTGTGACCCGCAGTTTTACAACCTTACACGACCGTGTATCTAGCACTGATGGATAATTCTGATGTTATGTAATATTATAAAGCAAATATTATAAGTAATGTTGCAGGGGAAATGGTTTACTCAAGTAAATCTAATAACTTTTCTACTTTTTAATTACTTACTAAATCTAGTTATGCTATTAATCTTTGTTATAATTCCATAAAAGTCTGTTTTTTTATAAATATATATATATATATACTGTCACACCCCCTGGCTCAGACTCCTCCCCCTCCTGATTTACCTGCACCTGTTCCCGGTTTTTACCTCTATAAGTACCTGTGCTTTACAACCTGTTGGTGTGAAGTATTGCTATGATCTTCTTGTGCGTACTGAGCGGTTCTCTTACTTCCTATTCCGGTAACCGACCTGTTTTGTCTCACAGCTTTTGCTTGTGCTTTGTCCTCTTTTGCTACGTTGCTTGTTCTGAACTCCTTTCTGGTTTTGACCCACTCCTGTTTTGTGACCATGACTTTGGAACGATCCCTAACATTAAACAGAATTCTGCACTTTACACCTCCACCCGTCTGCGTCCTAACTGCAGTGTTACAGAATACTTCACCACCAAGCAGATGGCAGGCATGGAGGTTCTGGGTCCTGTGATTATGGATCATGGGAGAATCCTGGAACAGCATCAGCAGTTGTTGGAGGGTACACAGGTAATGACCGCCCTCACACAGCAACAGTGCGACCAACAGAGGCAGGTGGATCAGATCGCTGAACGAATGGGAGAACTAATGGCTGAGGTTCAGGGGAGCCATAGAACAGAGGACTTCAGAAGCTCCCGAGGAGTTCCTTGTTCATCGCCTGAAACAGCGTTTCCCGTGAGTAAACCGGACAAGTTTGATGAGACACCAGCTCGTAAGGGGTTTCTATTACAGTGTGCTTTGTACTTTAATAGCAACCCCGTCAGCTCCGATTTGTTGCAGATTTCCTTTGTTCCCATTTGATGGGAAAAGTATTAGATTGGGCCACTGCAGTATGGCCCCGAATTCAAACCTTGTCTTACCATCTGTTCGAGCAGGAGTTGAGAACTGTTTATGTAGTTGAGAACTACATAATGGATCATGTCTGTACTGTGGTGAGCCTGGGCATCTTCTGCGGAACTGTACTCAGTGTCCTCCCCCACAACGCAGGGAACAACCAAAGGTCCCGTTCTCCCGCGCTAGCTCGGTGAGTCTGCCCAAGAAGAAAGGGGAGCTGATTTCTAAGTCCTTCACAACGCCGGTCGTTTTTTATTGTCCTGATCCAGTTCCAGTTACAGCACTAGTCGACTCCAGCGCCAAGGAAAACTTCTTACAATCCCAACTGGCTCAACAGTTGGGCATCACCACTGAAAACCTCAGTATGCCCATAAGGCTGTACACCATAAATGGAAGACCCATTGGTAAGGGCCTCGTCTTCACCATCACCAACCCAGTACGGATGGATTCTAGTGCATTGCACTTGGAACTGATATCCTTTCTAGTAGTTAACAGAGCTGACTATTTAGTAGTCCTTGGTCTTCCATGGCTACAGAAGCATAACCCTCAAATCTCCTGGCCCACTCTGGATATCACATCTTGGTCCCCCTATTATTTTCAGAATTGTCTTCATAGTCTCCCTGTCACGTTATGCTCCACCACCATCGTCCATATGATTGTGCGATAGAGCTGATAGAGTGAGCGCCTCTTGCTAGGTCACGGATTTATCCCTTAACCCAGGTGGAACTGCAGGCTATGGACACTTTTATATTCAGGAATCCTTAGCCCAGGGGTTTATCCATCTGTCCACTTTACCAGTTGCGTCTAGTTTCATCTTTGTGGAGAAGAAGGATGGAGGTCTCAGACCAGGTATAGACTATAGAAACCTCAATGCGATCAAGAAATTCCATTACCCCTTACCTTTGGTACCGGTGGCGCTAGAGCAGCTTCGTGGGGCCAGGTTTTTTACTCAGCTCAACTTCAGAAGTGCTTATAATTTAGTTTGTATTAAGGATGGTGATAAGTGGAAAATGGCTTTTATCACTTATAATGGCTATTATGAATATTTAGTGATGCTTTATGGTCTCTGTAATGCCCCGTCCATCTTTCAGTCTTTCATTAATGATGTGCTTCGTGACATGGTGGGGAAATTCGTTATCACCTACATAGATGATATTTTGGTGTATTCCCCTGATTTTGAGTCCCATGTTTCCCACATCCGTACGGTCCTTGTGAGACCCTTAGAGAACCAGTTGTACGTAAAGGGAGAAAAATGTGAATTTCATTTACAGCGAGTTTCCTTTCTAGGTTATATTATCAGCACAGATGGTATTGTGATGGATGACTCGAAGATCGAGGCGGTAGTTAATTGGCCCATTTCTCATAGTATTGAGGAACTACAGCGCTTTTTAGGATTCACAAATTTTTATCAGTGGTTCATTAGAAACTTCAGCAGCATAGCCGCCCCCCTTACAGCTTTACTCAAGGGTAAAAGAAATTCCAAGACACTGTCGTGGTGTTCACAGGCTGAGCAAATCTTCAACGTGCTCAAGCAGGCCTTCAGCACGGCTCCTGTCCTGAAACACCCTGACCCATCTAGGCCCTTTGTGGTGGAAGTTGATGCGTCCAAGGTTGGAGTGGGCACCGTACTTTCACAACGGGTAGGTAACCCCCTGAAGTTACACCCTATCGCATTTTTCTCCCATAAATTGACCCCGGCAGAAACAAATTATGGGATAGGAGATTGCGAATTGCTCACCATAAAGCTAGCCCTTGAAGAGTGGCAACATTAGCTAGAGGGGGCTAACCACCCTTTTCAGGTGGTAACTGACCACAGGAATTTAGAATACTTGAGGAATGCAAAACAATTAAATCCCAGACAGGCTTGCTGGTCCCTGTTCTTTTCACGTTTTCGGTTCTCTATTACCTATAGACTCGGTACTCAAAACACAAAAGCTGATTCCCTGTCTAGAATGTATGAGTTCACTAGCGAGACAGTGGAGGAGCAGCCAGGTAACATCTTGCCCCCTAACCGCCAAATATTCTCCATTAGGTGGGAAATAGATGAGGAAATCGCTAAAGAATTAGAGAAAACGCCAGTCCTGTCACAGTGCCCAGCCAATAAGCAATATGTACCCCCTCCATGTACAGACCGGCTCATCACTTGGGCGCATTCGTCGTTGGCGTCAGGTCATCCAGGGGAGACACGTTCTTCCCAGTTATTAGCTAGATGCTATTGGTGGGAGAACATGATGCAGGATATATATCAGTTTGTTGCCTCCTGCACTACTTGCTCACGGTGCAAGACTCCCAAGACCTTACCCGTGGGAAACTTGGTTCCCCCTGCCCATGCCTTCTCATCCCTGGTCCCACTTAGCGGTAGACTTTATCACTGACCTACCCCCATCACAGTCCTATACTAGTATCTTGACAGTGGTCGATAGGTTCTCTCGTGGCGTCCGGTTTATCCCATTTGCAGGGTTGACCACAACTTTTCAGACTGCAGAGGCACTCTTTAATAATGTCTTTAGATTCTTCAGGGTTTCTGAGGACATAGTTTCAGATTGAAGGCCTCAATTTACCTCTCAGATGTGGTCAGCCTTCCTGGAATGTCTACGGATTAAGGTTAGCTTAACTTCAGGGTACCACCCCCAGTCCAATGGACAATGTGAGTGAGTGACCTAGGAGTTGGCAAAGTTCCTCAGAATCTATTGCCATGAAAACCCAGCAGATCGGAGTCAGTTTTTATTCTGGGCCGAGATCGCACAGAACTCACTTATCAGCTCCTCTACAGGGTTAACACCCTTTGAATGTTGCCTGGGCTACCAACCGCCGATTATGCCCTGGACTGCAGAGCCTGCTGACATCCCGGTGGTGGATGACTGGATGAAGAGGAGTGAGGGGGTCTGGGAGAGAACTCGCCAACAGCTCGAGAAGGTCCGCCACTATAAGGCCCAAGCGGACAAGCACTGGCAAGAGGCTCCTGTATACCAACCAGGAGATCGAGTCTGGTTGTCGTCTTTAAGTTCCCAGAGGGTTGCAGAAACCTGCAACCAAAGTACCTAGGTCCCTATAAGGTGGTGAAACAGGTTAATGATGTTTCTTATAAGTTGGAGATGCCAGTTCATTCCAGGACCCCTGGATGAGGCACTGCCGACAAAACACCACCTCCTCCTTTGGAGGTCGAGGGCACTCCGGTATTCGTGGTACAGGGACTGCTGGACTCCCGGAGAAGAGCTGGACAGTTACAGTACTTAGTAGACTGGGAGGACTATGGCCCAGAGAAGAGGAGTTGGGTACCTGGACAGGACATCCTGGATCCTGGGCTGGTGGCAGACTTTCATCTGGAGAAGCCAGGTCTGCGGCCTAGGGGGCGTCCCAGAAGAAACCCAAATGCTCCTCCAGATGGGCCCACTAAGGAACAGCCCTGAGGCAGTTCCAGCAATCGGGCCCTGGCTCTGTCCTCTGGGGGCGGGGGTGGTCGTCGCGGCCGTCCTCGTCACTCGGCCGGCCCGGACTCCTTGGGGGGGAGACTGTCACGCCCCCTGGCTCAGACTCCACCCCTCCTGATTTACCTGCACCTGTTCCCAGTTTTTACCCCTATAAGTACCTGTGACTTACAACCGGTCGGTGCAAAGTATTGCTATGATCTCCTTGTGCGTACTAAGCGGTTCTCTTACTTCCTATTCCGGTAACTGACCTGTTTTGTCTCACAGCTTTTGCTTGTGCTTTGTCCTTTTTAGCTACATCGCTTGTTCTGAACTCCTTTCTGGTTTTGACCCACGTCTGTTTTGGAATGAACCCTAACATTAAACAGAGTTCTTCACTTTACACCTGCACGCGTCTGTGTCCTAACTGCAACGTTACATATACACACATATGTATATGGACATACACGTTTCTATATGTATATATTGGCTTTTTCTATATGTGTGTGTTTGTGTGTGTGTGTATAATATAAAAAAAATAAACATATTGCAAATTATAAGCAATAATGATTGCAGCATTTATATTTTGTGTTAAATCTAGATGCAAGTGACGAAAGAGCCAGCAGCTAAGGGCAAAAGAAGCAGGAATTGTTTTATATTATTATTGTTATATTAAAGTGTTGTGATGATTCCAGCATTTTTCACAAAGCATTTCTAGGGGCAGTTAATGCAACTTGTCTTATTAAAATAAAGTAGTAATAAATAACAAAAATTCCCCTTTGAAGAAAAAACCCACACAAAATACAAATGCTAGAGTCATTATTGCTTATTATATATATTTTTTATCAACACATCTGCAGGAATCCAGGCTATATATTAACGTGCACATTAATAGATGTTTTATGGATGTGTTTATAGAAATTCAACCATTTGCGGCATTCTGGCACTGCAGGTCTATTTTACTAATCATTAAATTGTAAAAAAAATGAGACTACAGTGAAGTCAGTAAAGTGGAATAACCCAGCCTATAAAATGAGAAAAACGATAATTGGTTGGGCGTAAGCTGGCTGGGCTCAAGCAACCTGCTGTGCGCAATAACCTGCTTGTTTCTACTTTACATATATTTTTAGAGGGATTTTTATAAATAATCTTGCAGTCTTCAATTGAGAGTTGAAAACCAAGCACATTAACTTGCATAGCAGTTTTATATATAGGTATAATAAGTATATTATATATGTATAAGTAAACATAACTTTTAAATAAGTTCTCAATTGTATAAACCATGTCTAATGCTTTAAACAAATAAAATTTTTGTGGTTCAGAAAGGAAACATTCACTCAGGCACCTGCTAAATTCCACCAAGACAACAAGGTGCCAATTTTTTTCAATATATTTTTAATATGATGTTAAAAAAAACTTGACATTTCAAAATAAATTTCAGTTAGTTGAAATATTTAATTCAAACTAAAAATAAAACCAAAATTAAAATGCAAATTAAAAATAAGCTTCATGCCTCCATGGATAGTGGGTCTTTGTTCCATCCAGCTCACTCTTTACCTTTGTGAAGTTTGTAGGTTCTTCCCACACTCATGTTAATCTGAGAGCTTTTCCACATTCTGAAACAGCTGATTTGTCATTAATGTGGATTGTAGATGCATTTCTGAATACCCCCTATTAGACTGTTGTCTGAAGGCCTGAAGGTTTAGGTCATTTGACTCTTTGGATTGGTTAGGTGGTTAAAATTGCATTAGAAGAAACTACTCTCACATTACCATGTTAATTTGACAGGTGAGAGCCACAAGCTCAGTAAGTGTGAGCCATCATGTCATACCCTAACTACTGTTAGATTACAGAACCCAGGTTTAAAACCTGACCCACTGCAGTATGCTTGAGCAAGATACTTAGTCCGAATTGCTCCAGTAACAATCACCTCCTGTATAAATAGGTAAATCACTGTAAGCAGCTTAGCGTACAAATGTAACACTGTAAGCTGCTTTGGAGAAAAGCATCAACTGCATAATATTTTATTATAGTTGAACTCCAAATGTACCTATTTAAGCACAGTAATAGGACCTTTATACATGCTAAGTTAGTGTGGCTATTAGCCTATGATTATAAATATTAGAGGTAATCATATCATTCACATTCATCACTGATTTGAAAAAGGCTCCTGGTCATGACCTATCTTACATGCAGAGTCAAGGAGGTCTCTCATGCAAGAAGTGTCTACAGGTTCAGGACATGTAAACACTCAGGTGATGTATCTTCAGATAAAACAGAGGTGCTGACTATGATGAATGGCTGAGTCCCAAACCTATTCCACAGCTGCTTCCACCAGCTGTGCTACTGGTAGTAATGGCCTCCAAAAGACACAGCAGCACTATAATTTTTCTTTTTTAGGAACACACAAAAAAAATCTGTTACATTGTTGACCCAGACAAGATTTAGGCTGATGGAGATTAGAGGAATTATGATTGACAATCAACCTGCTCTTCAGGGACTTCTGGTCTAAACATGTTTCTTACCCACTCTTTTTTTGTTCCTGCTTTGGGGATTAATCTAGCTAAAGCATGCTGCACCGTCACCTACAGAAGTAGGCAAGTAAAGACTCACTGAAAAGTAAAGGGATTTGGTGCACACAGTCACTCAGTTCTACACAACCTAACCTTAACCTGTCTAACTGAAATGTGTTTTTTTTTGTACCCCAGAGGGAAACAGAAGAAATCCACTCAAACATGGAGAAAGCATATAAATTCCACACAGATCTGGGTTGAAGCCCTGGAGCTGTGAGGGACCAGTGCTACCTGCCACTAGGCCGCCTGAAATACACTCTGCATATGACACCCAGCAAATATGTTATGGATGTATTCCTTGGACTTCAAGAAAGTTGTGTGAGCTCCAAGCCCAAACATGTGACATCACTTAAAAGCCCAGAATACCTTGCATGAAGTGATTTAGGGCTCAGAATTGTCAGCTGTGCAATTTTTACCCACTTTTTATGGCTGCTAAAATCAATAGAAACATTTCTCGAGGATATATGAAGTATATGTGAATATAATTATTGCGACATCACTGAGTCCCAACCAAAAAAGGGAGACGATTCCTTAAATTTCAAATTCTTTGGCTCTTTGCTACCTTACTGACCACTTTGAAGCAGTGTTTTGAACACAAAACTAAGGATTTGCAGCAATGGATTATAGCCAATATGTTTTTGATCGTATTAACACCATACATGAATGCAGTCAACAAAAATATATTAAAGGATGTCCAACTAAACACAAACATATAATATTCAAGTAATGACAGCAGTGCGGCACCAAGTACCCTGTTTGAAAACATTGCACAAGACAAATGACTGCAGTGAAATACTGACTGTTCCAGAACTTTTCCCTTCCTTTAGCAACTTGACTTGCTTGTAACTTTGNGCAAACCTGATGTTGACTTGCTTGTAACTTTGGGCCATTATGTTGCTGCATAATTCAGCTATGTAGCTACGTCAGCCCATGGATGGATGTCCACTCATGCCCCTTTCATTAAATGGTGACACATTATCCAAGTGATGAGGCGACCAAAGCGTCCTCAAATTTTTAGAGCTCCACCATGCCTGATTGGTAGTATCAGGTTCTTTGGTGAATTTTTGATTTTCCTCAGGTCTACCGTCAGATCATTAAAAAATGTTTGTCTCAAGTCATCAGTCCTCATTCTGCTGAGAGTCTTGAGAGAGTCATCCCTGTGCCTTTGCCTAACTTTCACATTGTTTAGGTGGGGGGTGGTTTCTGTTTCAGTCACATTAATAAAGGATTTCTGCAGAAAATAAGAAATTCAAGATCATAATCATTCACACCAAATACTAGCACAGAAATTGACTCTACACTTCTATTTGTTGGAGTCATGGGAGTATGACATTTATTGTTATTGAACAAAGTAATTTTCTTTTTTTGCTGCATAACTGTAAGGCATCAACTAATGTAATGGCTTTAATCACAATTAATATGGTCTCTCCAGACATTTGGCTCATGTTTGTTTTTTCCTCCAAAATAAATAAAATTACTGAAACACTTATAATAGTGTTACTTGAACTCATATTTGTTTGACGCAATTTAAAATAATTGATCATAATCTTTCACACTTTATAGCTATGCAACATGTCCCACTTTTAAATGTGTTCAGGACACAACTGCAAGTTTGTTTAAAGGAAATAGTTAAGAGCCCTATGAAAATATACACTTGAAAACATACAAATATACTCGTATAGCACACTAGTATATGAGCATGTGCCTTTTGTGCTTGTATGTCTTCAGGTGAAATTTGTGGTCTGTTTTTCTCAGCATATATTTCTATAAAGCTCCATCTTTAGTTTTTATGTGCAACTTTGTTTTGCAAGCCACAAACTACACAGGTACGTCTCACCCTAAGTGATGCTTTTGCATAGTCCAACACACACGCACGCACGCACGCACGCACGCACGCACGCACGCACGCACGCATGTGCCCCAGGGAAGTGTGATGGGATTGGGAGGTGCTGGAGGTAAGGAATGGTGAGAGAGAAAGGGAACTTAATAAATTATACATTGCACACATTACCAATGTAATGTTAATAAAGTTCAGCAGCAAATATTTTGTTAAAACTTTTTCCTTTAAACTTTTCCATCTCACTCTGACTGAAGTTCTCCTGTTTGACAGCACTTACAATACTTACAAAATAAATGTAACCATGGTAAAACAGTTTGGTGATATGTATTACTTTTTAGCTTTCCACTTTTTGACCCGGGCAGCTCTGGTTGTACCTTCTAGTACATATAACTCATGCTAGTTTCATGATTAAAAAAGTAGTGGAGAAAAGTAAAAGTACATTTTAAGGTTAATATTCCAACATATCCTGCAACTAAATGATATCGTTTTGCAATATACTTGCCTTTTAATACTTTTTCCCCTTCTTAGCTGTTCTATTTTTGCAGATGAATATAAAACATTAGCTTGAGAGACAGATAGCTTCATTTAAAGAAACGAAAAAGGCAGTTCTGAAAAATTTAGTGTTTACTCTTACATACGACAATAGCTGCTGTACTAAATCAAATTTTTCACCAATGGATTGCCCAGTGTGCTGCTGTGTTTTCCAAAAGCAGTAGAAGAAAAGCATGATTCTATGGCTTCTACACCTACCAGTTTTGAGCCTGTTTGTGAAGTGCTGTCTCGCCATCATTCAACAACATCGAGGTCCGACTTGATGTGCAGTGGTTGCCTCTTTGAGTGCCCGTAAGATGACATAAATAAGGTTTTTTTTTTTGTTTTGTTTCTTACTCACCCTGTGAACTACTGTCAGGTGACTCAGAACATGCAGGATCATATTATATATATTCAGTCATCTTGCAGATGCTTTTCTCCAAGGTGATGGATGACAAATGATGTGATACAGATGTATGAGATTCTCCCAACATAGTTTGTCTGAAATTACCATTTTTGTTCCTCACATTATGTGAATAGCTGCATGTAGAATTGATCACGAGCCCCTCTGTGCATAATTTATTTCCTTTAGGATATAGTATTATTGTTTTAATTTTGAATGTTTAATAATTATCACGTTAATCACACATTTTGACATTAGTTAATACTATTTATAGATCTTTACTGCAGTATCAGCGATTCACAGGTTATTCTTCCCAGTTTCTCATTTGTTTTGGGGAAAAAAGATCTAATGTGTAGATGAAATCAAACTGACAATTTTTTTTGCATGACCAGTACACTACATCCATTCCACACCAACCCTCAGCCTGTTTCCAATACAAAGGCTTTAGCTGATTTAGCTGATATAGTGTGGCCAATATAGCACAGTTTTAAGCCGACACACACAGAAACACACTTTTTAGACTTTCTTAGAGACAGGCTGATGCTTGTTGAAGTGATGAATGCTTGCAAAGGGCATGAGGAGAAGTGAATTGGTCTGCCAGGGATGTTCAAGTGAAATACAACAGAAGGTGTGCTTTGCTTGTTTGTACTTGTCTTTTTGCCTATGCTGGACGACACACACCATACTCACTGTGCTGCTGCCACTCCTGTCGGGTGAAGGGGTGTTGCACAGAAGTGATTAGCACTTTCTTGGGAGAGGCTGTTGGATGGAAAGTTTTATAATCAAAATGTGCTCTGGCGCCTGAGCTGAATGAAAGCACATCAAGATGGTGGAAAAAGCTAATTGGAGGACAGGTGACAATTGGCTCGCACAGCTGGCACCTCCTCTGGCTACTCTATTGCTATGTTTTTAATGTCAAGGTAGAGAGCCACCTCAACAAGGCTGTGTGAATTCCCTAAAGCTGCAGTATTAGTGAGGGGGGCACAACGCCCTCCATTACCTTTACCAAACAAGAGTCACACAGTTTTATGTTAGCATCTCAGCTGAAGCTTTTCTGTGTAGGAAAAAAATTGTTCCAGGGAAGGTTTGAGCCTCTCGAAAGGTGAGCAGGCATAGTGGCTATTGACATTCTAACACCCTCTCTTGAGTGTGCATAATGTATTATTGCTGGCAGTTTGCAGGTTTTGATACTAATTTATAAATGTCAACAAATGCTGAATTTAAATCTGACTCATGGCCTGCCTGAAGTCCTAGTCATCAGAGGTGAAGACAAATATCACCGATTTACCACCCGGATAAGGATAAAGGTGAGTTCCAAATAGATTTGAAAGCCCGTTTTTTTTTTGTGAATGAACTTCATCCCTGGAATCTACCCTGTGTCAAATGAAATGTGTTTGTAGTTGCATATTTGCGCATGGCCATTTTTAACCACTGTGTTGTTTACTCCCTTTTAAAACAGCAGCCCCACAAAAAGCAGAAAGCTTGTGCTGCTCCATCATGACAGAAAAAGCTTTTTTGCCTGTTTCTTGCACAGCTGAGTCTCAATTCCCCTCCCTTGTACATTATGAGTCCAACGGATGAAGACAGAGGATACCTATTTGCTGACTGGTCTTCGTTTCAGTGCATTATATTTGTTGGTGTCCTGTAAATGACATTCCTACAACATCTCATCCCATTTCCCTGCTCAACCTTGATGATGCCTTCTAAGAATAGCTTTTTCAGAATTATAGCTTTTGCTACATTTAAACTGTTCTAGCTTAAAACTGTGTTATATCGGCCACACTACATCAGGTAAGGCCTTTGTATTGGAAACAGCCTGAGGATTGGTGTGAATGGATGTAGCCCAACCCTAGTTTGCAGTCTTTCCCAGTTTTCAATTATACTTGAATGCAACATAGTTGTGGTCCCATGGAAGAGTTTAAATCTAGAAAAAACTATAATACTATAATCTAAACTATAAAACTATAATAAAAGTGTGATGCACCTTCATTCCAAATCAGTATGTTATAGTTTTGGTAACATGTTGTTTGCATACTTCATGTTTCATCAGCTTAGCTTATTTTCTCCTTGTGATTCATGTTACAGTGAAGCTGTAGAATGTATTATGAAAGAAAGAGGTGTCCTCAAAAATTCTCGATGAATATAGAATTGTAAAATAGGAGGGTAGCTGGTACATTGAGAAACCCCCAGGAGTGTAAGAGAAATGAAATTTGAGAATATGAAGTTGGGACAGTTTGAAGGATCCAGTTTTGGTTTAATAAGACTTTTTATACAATGCTCAGCTCTTAAAATTTGCCTTGGAAACACACTGTGAGACTTCCTGAGCTTCATGTTGATTTTCCTAATGGATCTCCAAAGGGAAAAAAAATTGAGCTGAAACAGTTCTTAAGCAGCTGCAGGAACCTTTTCACCAACTTTATTAATTAATTGTCTCTATATATTCAACATTGGGAATCAAAACAAAATTGCATTGCAAGAGCAACCCGCTTTTGTTTGAACTATGATCTACAACTATGTATGGCTCTTCTAGGGGGAAGTTGGGGAATTAAAGTGACCTTATTTAAAATGAAAAAATCTGCATCTTGCAGACATGGAACATTTTAGATTGCAAATAAACCAGCAAAGATATTCCATTGTATTCCTTTCCAATAGCATTCTTCACTTCTCTTTTGCATTGCTGAAGTAATTAGCATTAAATAAATCTATAAACTTACAAAGTAAATTAATTCTGACATCCTGAAGCTCTTTTGAATAACAGGCTTTAGAACTACAAAATAGACTTGATTGACCATTTTTTCTCTGCATGGTCTAACATTTGTTTCTTATTTACCTTCAATTTTGTTTCTACAAAACAGTGTCCTTTATACAAAAAGCTAAACCTTTCTAATTGACATTATGCCTTCAGTGTGAGGGTGAGACAGCTAGAAATACATTTTAATGTTGTTTTTAATAGCTTGTCAAAAGAGGAATAGCTGAAATCAGAAGAAAATTTAATGCCATTATTAAACTGTAATTTTGCAGTTAGTTCTGGCATAATCACAGAGACTTCCAGGAACAAAGCATTTTCTAATTAGCCCCCCCCCCCAAAGAAATCTAATGTCTCAACACATTTCCTAGGAAAAATGTCTGTCTTGCTGAAAAGGAATTACTGGCTGCATATTTGACCTAATGAACAAATGGCATCATCTGGCTTCAGCTTCATCACATCTTGTTAAACTGCTTCATACAACTATCATAATATTTTCTCAATAAGAGGTGAAAGAGCACAATAATGACTGGATCTTCAGCAGTGCATTATGGGATTAGTGCTGCTTCCTTTTGTGGTACAAAAGGAGTCACATGAAGGCTTTATGACTCATATGAACACATGTGGCAGAGCTCCTGGTTTCTCTTGATTAAATCTTGGTTTTCATTTGTATTACAAAGTCCTACCCTAATAATATATCTGATTCGGTTTTATGCACTACAGTTTTACAAGTTGGAGCATGTGCGAACAAAAGATAACTATACAGTCTAAATATTGTGACTAATTAGTTCAAAAACTATTTTGTCACAAAAAATGCCATATTGGCAAAGACTGAGTTAAATCTACCAATTAAACTGAATTATACCAAGAATTTAGAGGATGTAAAACCTAGTCCCTCTAAATCACACTATACTAACTTCAGAGGTGCCAGCTAGTATGCTTTGGCTTTAGCCATTTGAGTGCATTTGTATGCTGCATATCTTTTGAACAAGCTATGTTAAAGATATAACGTTCTCTAAAATCTGAACCTGATGAAAACACATGGAATTCAATGTGGTGGGTTACCTACAATTACATTACACATATACAGGATAATATCTCACACTTTATTTTCTCTCTTCATTGTGATAGACCTTCATAGCCCAGCTTCCAACTCATCCCTTCTGCGCACATTCTTAACATGGCCCTGTATGAAGATAGCCAAAGAAATATTACAAACATCTTTCCCATCCATCATACAGCCAGACTGGCCTATGAAATGCATGCCGGGTTGCTGCCATGTTACATGTAAGACTTCACACACGATCATTTATCACCTCACTGGCTCCGCAATTTCTGATTCATGGAGCAGCTGGCTGGCTATAACATGCTGACTACATTGCTTGAGAATTTGTCATGTTATCATCTCAACTGCCAGCCAAACCTTCCTCTGATGTTCTCTTGTCCTTTTCACCTCTGGCCTTGTCACTATGCTTACATCAGGTTTAAACTTGACCTTGTATGTCTCCTCACAAAAATGCAGAAGGCCCTTTAGAAGCCAGGAGGGAGGAGGTGAACATTTCTGGGTATCTGTTGAAAAAAAACAGATTTACATGCAAACACACAGAAACCTCTGTTTGGTGAAATATTACAAGGAAAAAAACACATTCAATCAGAAATACATCAACACTACATGTGGTTAAGTTAAAAAAATGCTGTAATAGTAAAGGTTACATGCCCATCAGGGGAACCAGTGAGGATGCTTGGCTGCAGTGTGTTCCTCTGCTTTTCCTGGTAAAGTGATCCAGAAAACGCTTTTAGTGGTGGTTTCCAGGAAACTTGGTCCCTGTGTTGGTTGCTAATGGTGGCTATTACAGCTGCTTGTTTTTTAGCTTGCTTAGGTTAGTTTCCCCAAGAGTTCATTATTCAGACAATCTGTGACAGAATATATTAGTTCTGCACACTGTACAGCTGCCGGCCTCTGTAATCTACAGTAGATGTGTAAATTCTTTCTGGCAGGCCAATAAAACCCAGATTAGTTTTCCTGCGAAGGTACATTGATGCAGCAGTTGATGGACATGCAAGGAAAGCATTAGCATCTCATTTGTATGAGCTCTGAGGGATGGGAAACAGTTCCATTCTCCTTCTGCCTCAGTCCTCCACACTCATTCATTCTCTTAAATTTATTTATTTAGCTTGTTCTCCACTACTATGATGTGAGAAGAGCATGATAAAAATGACAGGATTTCATCATGGCATTCTTGGTTTTAGGAGTTGAAGAAAACATTGTCACGTGATTTTCGGACCAGGCTACTGGGATCAGTAGTAGTATTCTGTTCATTTGTAGGATGGTGAAGATGCTCTTTTGGGCGGTTCTTATCTTTCCTAGTCCAGGAACACATTTTGCCACGTTAGGCTAGTTCTTTCCGCTCCAAAAATGATCTCGATAACAGTAATCTTCCCACTACAAGGGAATACCTGTGCAACACTTGAAGTTTTTCATTTGTCTCTTACTGTTACATAAATTCTCAATTTATTTGATATAGAGTTCTATGTTGTGAAACATCGTTAATCTGCAACGATTATTGGGAGATTTGCAGATCTTTTTTTGGTCTGTCTCCCAGCAATGCTCATTTGAAAAGTCTTTTTAATGCCTGCTGTACAACTTTTCTCTAGTAGTAGATCTTATAAGCAGAAGCTTGTTTTGCTTTGAAAACAACGAAATATCATTATAGCAGGTGAATACTATGATAAAGAAATAAAACAAACCCATCATCAAAATGAAGCTGTCAGAAAGAGGGAGTAAAGGACTGTATGAGTTGTTCCATTATTCATGGGGAAATTTAGACTATATTACTTTTTGAAAAATTACATTTAAATGTAAAGTTTCAAAGCCCAGCAACAATTTGCTAATTGTATTTTGTTGCCTTAGAGATTTTTTCCTGTCAGGTTTTTCCTCATTAAGAAAACTAAACTTTTTTTGTCCACAAAAGGGAGCTTTTCCATAATAAAAAATGTCTGGTATATAGCACGTCTCACAGTCTTGGTAACCTGTGAAGAGATGCTCATTTTTTCTGGATGCAATTCGAGTGTGTGTTCTGTCTGATTACTAGATATTAATAAGTAGGTTTGCGGTACCCCAGTGCTGCAGTACAATGACACGCATGCATGTAAAATTCACAGAAGAAGAGCACCAACAGTGAAATTGTAACACTGAGGCGGAATAAGCAGACTTGTGCAGGCACAATGCGACAAACTTAGTTTTATTGCAAGGGGCATTCCAAAATCTTGGTCACTAAACAGGCAAGGGTCAGATCCAGTAAAAAATTTGGTGTAGGTAGACAAACAGTAAAGGGTAAGACTAAATCGGTGGTCAAAGGGAAGCAAAGGTCATTAACGAGCAAGACTGGTAAGATGACTGCTTGGTACACACGTATGAATCATGGGCAATACTTTGCGTTGGTCTTTTGGAAAGCACAGATCTAAATAGGGTGCGTGGAACAGGGTGCAGGTGATCAGGAATCGGGAGGAGCGGAGTCTGGAGCCGGGGGCATGACAGAAATGGTACAAGGGATGTGTTAAAAGAAAAAAAAAATCTAATTTGTGTTATGAAATGCATGGTGAAAAATCTGTTACACTGCAAAAATGTAAGGTGATTAAATATTAAATATTGTAGTGTAGAATGTTATGTATGTGTGTGTAGGTTTATATTACATATTCTGTGCTACTAATACTAATGTATGTTTTAAAGAGATATACGAGTCAATAAATACACTATCAGGCAGTCTTTGGGTTGCATAAAATGGAATTTTATGCAATCTCAAAATTACACAAATTGCGCTTAAAAGTCAGCAGTAAAACAGTTAACACTGGTTTCTGGTCACTTGTGTCTTTTCTGAACACTTAAATATCTTTGTGAATTCAGTGATACTGTAATAGTACCTGGAAAGAATCAAATGCATGCTGAGTGCAGAGCCAAAGCAGAAAAAAAGCAAGGTGAACAAAACTTGTAACAATACTGTGAAATCTTAGTCCATCATTATCAATAACGGATGCTACGCCTATCGAAAAACATGTGGAAAGATCTGTCCCATGTCATAAAACTGGTGCTTATGTGAACAGGTACAGAAGTTCTTTCAGAGTGACAGTATAGGGGCTTTGAGATAATATGAAAGACCAAGAAAACAGAAGACTGTGGGAGATGCTGACTGGAAAACTTGAAGAGCAGGAGATTTGGTGGGCTGAGGACTTGGAAAACAAGAAGGTGTACAGATAAGTGCAAACTCAATCAGGCCAGCTCTAGTTGTGATTCAGTAAATGCTTATTGTCGAAAAAGCTTTTGTTTAAAACCAGACCAGATTACACAACTGAGGACTGGTGTACCAGGTTTGCCAGGTAGTTGAGCCTAATGATTATTCAAATTTGGCTAGAAGTCTTCACAAAAAAAAAAAATTGGTTTATTTTGAGGATATAATGTTGAAGCAGACTGAACGCTTAATGCAACATCCACTCACTTCAAAGCTTTGGTGATAGTGCCACACAGCTGCTTGCTGCTGAAGCTGATGTCCATCCTCAGGATGATGTGTCACCTCCTGCAACATCTCCTCCACCTGGAAACGCTAGTCATCCATAACTAAATTGCTGCCTTTAAACACCACTGAAGTGTATAAATTTTTTATGTTTAAATATGTTTTGTTTTTTTATGTTTTTTGTCGGTTTCAGGCCTGCCTTTTCCAGCCAATGGCAGGATCTCCTAATATCTGGCTCCTTCTGTGTTTCCCTACTATCCACATCCCCTCTCGGTTTCAGAAATTCTCCTAACAGCTTCTCTTTAGGATTTACTGCTTGGTTGTGTTCATGGATGGTCAGTGTGTCATTTAGAGTTAACCCCTTTCTAGAACCTTCCGGCAGATGCACAAGTCTGTAGGACTTGGGTTTTGAGTGGACTGCTCCATGTGCCTCATACTATAGTGTAGTGCTAGGGAGCTTGGGTAATAATGTCGGAAGGTTACCTCTATTGGCCAACTTACTAAGCTATTTGATGACTGGCACGCATAGAGTTAGATTTTTAGGGATAGTGTGTTATATTGCTGTTTTAGAGTATTTCTGTGATATTTCCTGAAAACACAATAGTTTAGAGTATTGGGTCATGTATGCATCTCTTGAGTTAAACAGTCTTAATATATGCGTTTTACCTAAAACGCGATTTGATTTTTAATACCATTACTCTATTTATGTGGTGATCTGCTCAATACAATATGCTCTAGGCAAAAAATGGGTTTAAAAGCTTAAAAATTCCCAAATCATAATTTCATCCCATCATACAAAAATGTGTAATGAAAAAACATAAATTACACACTGTGTGTATATGTGTGCTGGTTTATGTCACTTAAATCCTGTTTGTTTTTTGATTTATATATATATATATATATATATATATATATATATATATATATATATAGAGTCGTAGTTGCACTCCATTCAATAAATAAATAAATCTTTTATCTTTTTCCATTTGTGATTGGTTCTATTGAGCTGTCTTGGGTCCACAACACAGACTTTAATCACGTTTCTTCCAAGTGCTGTCACACCATGAGGCGACCCTTAGGAATCTTGCCCTTCAACTCTTGTTGAATAGGGGTGATACCCTGGTATCCTGGGACCCGGAACTGAACCCCCAGCTTCCTAAATGCTAATGGGTGTTACCCACTTTGATATCCAACCACATAATACATCAACCTTTAAAAAAATTTTTTTTCACAACAAATTGCCAAAGAAATGAAGTGTACTGGTCTTTGGCAGACATGCAAGGACATTTATACTTCTGGATACTTTCCATCAGGAAAATGGTTTTCAATATCTGCAAAACTTTCATCAGGGCTAAATTTGAGCTGATTGACAAATTGCCTTATTTACTGACCACAGAAATCTATTGCAGTGTCCCAGCCAGCTAGTGAGAAAGTCTCCATTTCTGAAGGCTGCTGTGCTGCAAGGAGACCCAGTCTTCACACACAGATACAGTACGCACTGTTATGTGTGTTTGAACATGTGCATGTGCACCCGTCCATAGTAAATCTGCCCGATTTTGTGTTGCATCATTGGGATGTAACTGAACAGAACCGTCTGTGTGGGACAAAGTCACCTTGGGATGAGTGAGCAGAGCCCCAGCCACGTTTACAAAGACACCCCTTCACTGAGTTCTCTTTCTTTCGAAGGTTTTCCATTCCAGCATGGTCCATTTATAACTGTGATGCCTCAAGGCCTGATCTATATTCATGGCATAAATGCAGCTCATACCTAATGTTTTTGAATAGTTCACATTATGGTCTTGTAAACAGCATATGCTTCTTTGTAGTAGGAGTGGTGCTGGAACTTTTATTGGTCTCTCTCTCTCTCTCAGTGAAAGTACACAGAAGCGCCTCCTGAAATTAGATTTTTACACTGCAGGAATATGCTGAATCAAACTGTGTTATGTGCATGCTATCATTATGTTTCTGCAGATAAGTTGCAAAATTAAATCACGAGCCCTAGGTCCTTGAAAAATATTTTGAAAGTTACCCTCACCTTCTGCTGTTTTTCTGAATGAATACTTGCTGTTTGAGGAGACATTTGTTTTATGAATTTGCAACTGAATTAACCAGGGTCCAAGGAAATTTATATACAAAGTCATTATTTATCATTTAACTCTTCTATGTCAGCAGTAAGAAATATATGGCATTTTGCTCTGCCATTTGCATGCCATTTTGTGTGTGTGTGTTTGGCTAAATGGCAGGCATGCGAGGACTTGTACTTTTGGATACATTGTACACTTAATCCTGCTCCACAAGTAAAACTTTACTAAAAAATAACCAGCATCAGTTGGTCCACTAACAAAGTATAAAGTATTTTAAAAGGCCCACATCATAATAAAAAAAATTTTTCTGAGCTCACAATGTGGTGCAAAAGCCAGTAGCCATCCAAAAATACCTCTTTTCTGAAAAAGTTTGTTTTTGACTTGTCGTTCTCAGAGCAGGTTTTGTGCAAGCAATTTGTCAGAGAAAGGGGAAAAAATGATCCCTCGATGGAGAACGATTAAAAAGAGAAGGGGAAGGGGAAACAGATTGCACACACACTGGGCTGGGGCCCAGACTTCTTTGTGATCAAAGTGCCTGATAGATGATCGGACCTGGCCAGGATGCCGATGGAAAGTGAGCTGGAGCGCTTTAAACAGGGGTTTGCCAAAGACACACCTTAATGCAGTGTCACAGCAACACTATCTTTTTCAGGAAAAAAAGGCACTGCACATATTTGCAGTGTTTAGACTAAGTAAAAATAGAATTTTAGCAATCAAACAGATTCTGCTTTGAAAGAGCTTTCAAGAATATTTTATAATATTCTATAATATTTTATAATGCGCTTTGTAAAAAATTTGTGTAAATGAAAAATACTGGTTTTTGTTTTATTATGCAAAATTCAACCAAATAAAGCAGCAAAATAAGCACCCTTTTTCATGCTGAAGATTCTTAGATTCTGAATGACTGCTGTCACGAACATTTTTGCTAAAGAACATGACAGCTGGAAAGTTTTTTAAAAAGATGATTTTTTTTTTGCTAACCCGCTCCCCTACACTTTTCTTGCAAAGAGGCTGCATTTAGACCATGCTGGTTCCCAGCATGCTTTGTATTCTAAGCAGCTGGATATAGCTTTGGGGGTAAACGTGGGGTTGTCATTGCAAACACCTGCCTAGCTCACTCTGTGTGTGTGTGTGTGTGTGTGTGTGTGTGTGTGTGTGTGTGTGTGTGTGTGTGTGTGTGTGTGTGTCCGCAGTGTCTATCCTAGCTGATGTGTACATGTGACTCCTCAGGTGCACTTTCGGTTTGCATCTTAGTGGGATCCTGCCCCACCCTTTCTGCTGTGTTCTCCATCACTGTGCACGTGAGTCATGCTCCACTGGACCTATTTTTTGCCAAGATTCCATAAAATAAGAGCATTTTGCTGATAAGCCAGATCTACCTCATTCATCAGGAGCACAGACATAAATCGCTGTAGCATATTTTGTAAATTCATTAGTCAAACTTAAAAACAAATGTCATTACTCTGCAGCTGCATTAGGCCCCTATAAACTGAACAGCTTAGGTTACTGGGGCGAATACATCAAAGAAGATAATGTTTACATATTTACGAGGTTTAACACCAGTTATACCTGCTCTAAAAAGATTTTCTGAAACAAATATGAATAAGACAATTTTTTATTTCTTCTCTACTGAAAACCTTGTCTGTGGCCTGCATTTGAATAGGACAATTCATTTTTGGGCGGCTGGCAATTTTCAAGAAAATTTTTTTTGCTCTCCTTGGAGGGCCATGCACAAAACAGCACACTCTGTGGGCTTCAGCAAACCAAACTGCAAATACATTGTTTACCATCAGTTGGAAAATTAAAGTTGCATCAGACAGGGATGGCTAAAAGAGTGCAGGCATTGCTCTCAAGTTAATTTACATACGTTACTTCTTCTCCACAGCTTTCTCTGGTTCAGTACTTCATTTAACTGATTTTTTTTCTCCTTTTTTAATAATATATACAGATGAATTGCCCCAATGAAGCTATAACAGTCAGGCAGCATTGTGGAGTTCCTTTACTACAAAAATAAAGTAACAGTAACATCCTCACCTCAATCTTTTTAAATCATTTAATTGTTTGTTTTCTTTTCCAAGTTAGAGTGACCAGTTAACCTGAAACACGTCTTTGGACAGTAACTGGACACTGACATACAGACTTCACATAGAGTGAGCTGTACCGGAACCCACATCAGCCAGATGGTGTGAAGCCACAGCCCTGTTCATAGTTCTACTGTGGTTCAAAGCTAATGCTAATTAATTTTTTAAAATAATTTTTTACTTGTGAAATACTCAAAAATATTCCAGTCACAAATCAATAATTTAGTTAGCACTAGTTTAAACCTCCTTTACATCTTGGTAAACAGAATTAGTACTAGTGGATCAGGGAAAAATGAACCATTAAGGGGACATAATGACCTTAGTTGTAAAACAAAACATTAAATGTTAAGAGAGAGTATTAAATGTACTAAGCAGGAGAGAAGGTTGTTTTAAAGTGTCATGGTCACAAATTCCTCCTTCCTTACTTTGCTTCATTGAAACCTATAAATACATTCTGTAGTCAGATTTTTCAGGTCAACATATGAGAGGAACCTGTCTTTTCAGAATGTTTTAAAGCTCCTGTAGTCCATCAATGCCGTGAGAAAGACTCATCGACGGTTGTAAAACCCACGAAATGTTGTTGGTGCTGAGCATCGGAGATTAAAGTTTGTGTTATTCCTGCTTTTCTTTCTTCTGTGTGTCTGTGTGTGTTCAAGTGAGCATGTATCCCACCAAAACGTCCAGCCAGCTGTTTTACCCACACAGGTAAACAAAATTCTAGAAAAGGGGTAGATAGTGGTTAGAGCCTGTTTTTTTAAAAAAGTATTCGTAACATACTGGGAGCCCATTATAATATTACACCACAAACTTGCTGGTATGCATTTTAAACTGTGTGTTAAAGTTGTTTAACTTTAATATAAAATTTCATTTATTTTTAACTTTTAGTAGGTTGTTGAGTACATAGGGTGGTTTAATAAGACTTCCTGGTCTCTGCCAATCTGTTTCAAATGTTGTCAGTGTAATCATTCAGACTTGGCAGCATAATGGGAATAAGGTTCAGACTCAGGAGTTCCCAAAACACTAGCACAAAGCCTCAGCTTTTGATATATTATTTAGACTGCTAATAGAGCTACTTGATAATACTTTGATACCTTGAACTGTGTTATCAGTCAAAGAAAACAGCACTGAGGAGAGAAGAACCTCATTGAAGATTTACACCATTCTCAGAAGTCCAAATGGAAACTTGATCATGAATGTAAAAAGGGTTTAACTCTTCCTGAGTGCTGCAAACCTATAAACATGGAATGATAAAAAGAATTAAAGACCTATAAATTGTGTATGGGTATTATCACATTTATAAATGTTGTATCATATTTTACTGCTCATTCTTGTTTGTCTAAACCTTTGTTTAAATTGTTCTGTAATCTTCAGAGCCATCTTTTATGTTTAATATACATAAATAAGCATTTGAAAGGCATGTAGTCTACTGTGGAGTAAACGTAATCGAGAGAATTTTTTTTCCATAACATTGTGCATACAACCCAAATAAGGATACATTTTAATGTTTGGGTTACAACAACTGAACAAGAAAAATCTTGTTAAAAAGTAAACATCCATATTACCTGCAGTCACTGTATCTTGACTTTGGACAAGCAATTATATGGTTTATATATTAGTTTACATGAAGGGCTTGATAATCTGTGGTCTGATTTCAACAAAAGCTTTTGTAATCCCTAAAATCTGTTTTAAAAATATTCTCACCAGTTGCCCTTTTTTATGATGTTTTACACCTTTGAATGACAAACGATTATGCGTTTGACATCAATTGCATTTCTACAGGTATGTCTTGGATTAAGTACAAATGCAAAGCACAAAATAACGTGCACTCTCACTCTTCATTTTAACTTAGTTACTTGTGGCACTGCTTGCACTTCCAGCATTGTCTATTTGCTTAAGTATCATTTTAGTATATCTTGACACAGCAGTTGTGGTATAGGCCTCTTTGTAGAATTAAATTCTTCCAGACTGGATGGGAACAGTCGTTTTTTTTAAGAGGATGTATATAAAAATATCACGCTTGGTCGCTATTGGTAACGTCATGCTATGTGTATGGGATAAAAACAGTGCTGCTCCAGTGGGTGACAGAAAGAACCTGTTAACGCCTGTAGCTGACCCTCTTTTTGTGGTTCTTGTGCATAGAAACATGCATAATAATAAAAAGTCAACCAGTTCCTTTTTCTTTCCACCGGCGACAACTTTTTCTAGTACAAAGCCTCTCACTACTTGTGCATCTTATGGACATGACAGGACCAATGAGCAACCTGCAAAGTTCAAATTGTGGAACAAGTGTTTAAATTGGACTGAGATCCAACTTCTGATTTGGCCACTCAGTGACATTCTATTCATATTTAACCAGTTTGTGTGGGTGCATTGTCCTTCTCCCAAGAAGCAGTTCTCACATACTTCAGCAAGGGTTTTCTTCTAGGAATTCATTGTATGGTATTCTGATGGATTTCATCTGACCTTTTACTATACTAACCAATCAGGCCCTGTTGAAGAGAAGCATCATGCTGCCACCATCGTGCTTTACTTTGGGGATGGTTTGTTTCTGGAGATGTGCCTGTTGTAAGGATGGTTCAGAGATGAGAAGACCCCTTTTGAGCAGTTTTTTTTTGGAGCTCATAAGTCAGGGTAAGGTCAAGACAAATCGGCATGCTCAGTTTCTTGCCTTGGGGGAAAGGTTCCTCATCCTGTGGAGAGCTTAAATAGGATGTCACAGCAACTTTGTCTTTCTTGATCATAACTAGGCAATGTCTCCTGATGTGGGTTGTGTACAATGGTGGGTCTGGAACCTGTAACAAAATGGAATAAACCTTGATCTGTCTCTCCCCATGTACCACAGTGCTTTATGCCGTCTATTGTTTGCTATCTAACTTTGTGTCAGATTCCTACATGTCTTCTGAAAAGAGTAGCTGAAATGTCATAAGGTTTCTTTAAACCTTCTGGCTACCTTGTTTCAACCTGTTGTTTCTTTTCACAACACTCCCATAAAACTGACAGTTGAAGCACCCAGGCAGCTACTGCAGCATGTTGAGCCTCTTCTGTTCCCTCCACAGGGGATGGTAACTCCTCTAGCACTGACATGGGCCTGTTGACTGTTGTGTTTGAGCACTCTGTTTGAAGATGAGTTGTCCTGATTGACAGCTGTTCCACATTCCTGATAACTTTTATTTTTGGTGATGTTCAGTCCCTGGGAATTTTTACCTTTTGTTTGACTGGTCCTTTTGAACACCCATGTCACTGACACACTGACACTTTATGTAAAGTGTTCATTTGTCTATCACAAGGAACCTGACTAAACAACTGTGGGACCTTCCAGAGACACAAGCCTTTAGACTAAAATTATTTGAATCACCTGAACCACATAGGTGCAATTTCTGTTATGTTTTAGCGACTTTTAAAAGTAGAGTAGTGAGTAGATGTTTCATAATAAAAGGAGTAACTACTTGGGTACTCAGATCAGATGAGGTTTATATTTTTAATTGAAAATCTGCTTGTACTTTAAAATATAGAATATTTTTCTGTTGGTCTATATCAAAAATTAAATTCTGCAATAAAGATGTCCAACAGTCTGAATCAGTTCTGTTTCAGTTTTATAGGGTTCAATGTAAAACTGTCCTGCTAGTGTCTCAAAATGTTGTCGCTCTTGTGTATTTGAAGGCATAAAATACGAAAAAGTCAAAGGAGCCAATACTTTTTATAATGTATATAGTATTGTAAAAATTATGTACTTTAAGAGTTGCTCAGCAGCAACATCAACAGGAATGTTGAATACTATAATGGTTTATAGGAGTTTCTAATGATTTTGTAGTATGTCTCATACAACTCAGCATTGCTTTGATCCGTGTAATAGCTATTTTAAGGAGCACAACTCCTACTGCCTGATCATCACAGTAATGGAAATTATTAAAAGCTTGTGGCTATTATTATTGTGGCTTATTTACTAAACTAAAATTCAAGTTTTCAGTTAAAAAGCAGAAAATTAGTGCAGCAACAACTGATGCAAGTAAAAGCGTTTAATAAGCCTTTAAAGAGATCCCTGGGTTCTCTGGCAAACTATTTACAGTCAGAACTTGCACTGGCTGCAAGTTTTATTCCAGTCCCAGGGTACTATTAACTATAATAGCTGCTGAACGGGTCTGGTTTGTGGATGACAAAGCTGAGTAGCTGGTGTCCCTGTGCAGTGGTCCACCCTCCAATGGAAACATCACAGTGTGTGTCCTTTTAGTGAAGCTTTTTTGTACATTCATGTAGGGCAATCGTTGTTTAAACCATTATAAATTAACCATACAAAACTAGCAAGCTGATCACTTTTAAGTAAAATAAAATATTTTGTTCCAAAACATATAATGGTTTTGATGATATGATATAATCTGTGTATGTTATTAATGGAACATTGGGCAAGTTAGACTCGGGTTAACTACGTATCTAATAGCACAGCGTGAACGTACGGAGCATTTTATTGAAATTAACAGTGGGAGAAACACACAAAGCTATAAAGCAGAAGCAATGAATCCACCCCACTGCAACAACTGTTTGTCTCACAGTCCAATTAAAACTGCATTTGTCATAGTATTTTAAAAATCATTATATATGCCAGTGCTTTCAGTCATTGCTAATATTCTAACAATGCAGTTATTTTGCTAAAATTCTAAATTCTAAATTCTAAATTTACATTATGTTCTGCTAGAGCTGATTCTCACAGAACTGGTCAAGTTGTCAGAAGCTACAGGCCACTGATGCAGTCAGTAAACAAAACACACAATTAGGATACCAACCAGCTGAGGAGGAGAACAATAATGAAGATAAAAAGATGACATTAATGTTGTACTGTATCTGTGATTGTGTTTTGAACTATTTCTTAAGATATGTTACAATGACTTGCATGTACAACTTTTGGCTCGTGCTGCATTTGCTTGATCCTTTTACTGCCTTTACTCCATTGCTTGGTTATAAATAAACAATCACGTTACTACATCACCAGAAATTGCAGACTGCTAACTGCTGAACATTTATAGTCACCAAATGAATGTTTGGCTTTAAGGTAGAAAAATTTTAATCAGTAGCAAATCTGAAAATACCAGCATGCTGTGGAAATATGGATAGCATTTGCACGAGCTTGACATTATTTTTCTGCATTAAACTGGTTAAACAGCTTAAAATTAATTTCAGGATTTAGATATACTAGGCCTCAGGAGTAGTTTCAGGGAAATGAATGTACGCTCACACCACAATGGAAATCACTTCAGAGCTTTCACCTGTTTGAAGAGGTTGTCAGGCCACAGCTTTGTCAGAAGATGAGGTGATAACAGGATGAGGTGTTATGGGCAGTTCTAGGCATTCACCAGCATCAAAATGTCATCCACCTATGCTGCTGTTATCCCATCTGGATGGCAACCGCTGTATGACGTGATGTTAAACTATTGCCTACTATTTTGCAGAATTTTTTTTCCTGCCTGCAGCATAACATCTTAGTGTAGTGTTCTAGTAAACTAGAAGTGAAAATCTGTGTGTGATTGTAGCTGCTTACCTTAAGGTGAGGCCAGAGCCAGTTCATCAATACGGAGAGGTATCTGTCTTAAAAAGGTCTTCCTAGGCTAGGTTGTGAATGAGTGATATTATTGTACCAGTGCCTGATCCCAACCAATCCCATTCCCTTGTGATTGTTATACCGATAGTGCGTAACATTCAAAGAGGACTAGAAAGTCTCAATGTTTATTTACACACCTTGTGCAAAATAAGCCTCATAGCATAGTTATGGAATAGGAACAAATTGGCTTTAAACCTAAACTGAAGGATCTGTAAACCTACTTGTTATATTGTTCGCACTATCAAAGTGTTCCACCAAGAAGTTCATGTGGAATTAATGCTTGTGCACTTTCCACGCAAGTTATAGAAAAAAAGTTTTATATCTGAAAAATGCATTAATTCCAATATGTCTTTTATTTTATTTACACGTGTAGAACTTTACAGTAGAAACAGGCTGTCCGGACACCAGCGGTCTCCCCTGTGTACTTTTGTCAGCTGCATGTGTACTCTGTTGCAAAAGGTCTTCCTGATTGAAATGGTGTCTAATAGATGATCCCTCACAACTAAGAAATTAAACTTGAGAAAACCATTTGCGATATTTTTACTACAGCGGCTTGTTTCTTGGCACAGTGGAGTAACAGCCTGACAAATGTGTGAAAACGTACATTTGTCCATGCGTCACAAAGTTTCCTTATTCCACTTAATTCATGATGCCACTTTATGGCCCCGTTATATTATCACTACTGTTTTGAAACAAATAGTATTAGTAGTTGAACTTTTTACCCTCTATCTACATATTGTGCTCATCTTTCAAATCAGTAGGACACTGTCTTCCAGTCGGTGTCTTGATGCAGGAAAGCCAGCTGATCTTACAAAGTGCTAGAAAGAGCCAAGGTCTCATTCAATGAGGTGGAAAAATTAAGCTAGTTTGTGTGACTGATGAACGATAGTTTTTAGCTTAGTTTCACCTAAACTGAAATGACCTTTCAGTTGTTCTAAAAGCCTACACTAGATAATAAACCAAAACATGATGAATCAATAAGCTGCACTATGAAACTAGATATGTGCAAAACTATTCATGATCAGATTTTTAAAAAAAACTTGTATTGATCTTTCGATCCTTTAGTTGGCTAGGATACCTATGTGTGACATTAATTACATATATGGTATGTTTTTTATATATATGGCAGTGCTTAGCAGAGAAACTTTTAGTCCAGATTGCAGCAGAAAGGAACCAAATATCTGTAGAGAGCAATGTGCTCAGAGCAGCTACAACCACTTCAAAAGACACAGATACATGTGGAAGTGACTTGTCAGTTCCAGCCTTTTCAGGGCCATGGAGTGAGGTCCACTGGCTTCAAAGACCACCTAACCACCTCTGCCTTGACATCGCTCACTTACACTGCAATTCTGAATCTGCTGGGGTCTCATGAAAGACAGCATAGCCAGGGTGGGCTACTGATGGGGAAAAGAAGTGCAAATGCTGTCATGGGATTACTTTGCTTGGCCTTTTATCTTCCCATTTTTACAGATCCAGAGCCATACTTTAACACCTGCCAGTCCTGTTGCAAAGCCGTTATAACTCCCAGCAGGAGGGCACATCCCTTGAGCTTCCAACAGCATTCTGAACACCTGGACTTAATGGGTTTTAACTTCTCTTCTGTAGTATTTGTTCTAAAATTTGGAAGCGATTACCACACATTTGTGGTGAACACATGCATAAAGGCAGTTTACAGTGAACTTACATTTCCACAATCAACTGCAATTCAGCTTTGCCTGAACGCTTCATGAGCCAAATTACATTTAATTGTATTTATGTCCAAAACCTGTCAGCTACAACGTGCTAAAAAGAGTTTTTTGAATGTTTGTAAAGATGGAAAGATCCAGAAAGTCTGAATTATTCATCCAGAAGACAATGATAGATTATAGTTTCTTAAGATGACTGGTGAAATAATTTTACAACCCATAACAACAAATATTTTTAGCAGGGAAGCCAACTGAGGAGTCAGCTTTTTAAGGTACCTGCAGCTTCATTGCATGCAATGCTTACTCAATTCTTTCTTGAATTAAAACTGTCTTTAAAAAAACGAGGCTCAGTTGGGATAACTGTGGTAAGTTCAGTGTATTGCACTTAATGCAGGACCCTCTGTACTGTATTAATCAATTTAGGCAACTGTAATGCTGTAGTCAGAATGCAGATGCGTGCAGGCGTAAAGTGAAGAACTCTGTTTAACGTCAGGGAATGTTCCAAAGTCGTAGTCACAAAACAGGCGTGGGTCAAAACCAGGATAGCAGTCAGAAGTAACGTTCGGTACACACTTAGAGAATATGGCAATACTTTACAAGGATCACTGGGAATCACAAATGTATATATACAAACAAAGAAATGAGGAACATGTGCACAGAACTAGCAATCATGAGAGGCGTGGTCAGAACCAGAGGGCGTGACAGCAACAAACCGTTCCCTTGGGATTCTCTGAACAGTGTCACTTAAATACAAAAGATTTATGTGTTTATCAGTTTAGAATGAACCATTTATCAATAAGGCATTAATTAGAGGGACTTCGCAGGGTCCCAGACTGAAAAAAAAAATTCTAACATTTTATATAGGCCAGGAGAAAACACAGGAAGTGGTTGAACTGCTTTTATGATTTTATAATGTTCAAAATCAAAGTTGAAGAGAACATTATGTGCTTCACAAGAGTAATCCAACTGAATCTGTTTGTACTCTATTTAAAAAAGTTTTCTGACATTTTTGTAATATGTGGAAAAAAATACGAATCTTTTTTTGTTTTACTTTTCCAGTGTCCATACATAACTCCGCATATCCAGTACAACAGGCTTGAGCAAGACATAAATATTCTGTTTTAAAAGGCCAAATAACGTGAACTCAATGTATGCAACATTAATTCCCTTATTTCTGCTGAAAATAATAGGTGCCTTTTAATGGTCACCAGGTATTCTTTTTGTGGTGTCTAAAGAATACCCTGACAATTAAAAATAATTTATATTTAGTAACTTAAAGAAAACTCAGAAAAAAGTTCTGCACTGATGCACGGTTATTCATTGTTCTTTTTTATTGCTGAAATTGCATACAGAATTTCCCCTGTTTCTGTAATATGCAGTACTGTGCAAAAGTCTTAGGCATGCAACTTCAGTGTCTGTTGAGAAGTACAGGTAGATTCTTATCTACCATCAGGGAGGTTTCTGATTGGTCCCAAATTCATTCTGCAGCCTGAGAATGACCTCAAACACCCAATCTCAGTCATACAGAACAAGATAGTAGTTCCTAGCAAAAAGAAGGAATCCTGCAACAGATGGCATGGCCCCCACAGAGCCCTGATCTCAACATAACCAAGTCAGTCTGGGAGTACATGCAAACACAGTCAAAGTCTGCAGAAGAACTGTGGCCAGTTCCTCAAAATGTTTGGAAGAACCTACCAACCTCCATCTTAAACTGCATGCAGGTTTGCATAAGAGAACTGATGCTGTTTTAAAGGCAAAGGGTGGTCACACCAAATATTGATTTGATTGAGGTTTTTTTGTCTACCGCACTTTTTAGAAGGTATATTGATTAATAAGTATTCATGGCATTATTTTTGGAACGATCCTCGCTTTGTAGCATTTTTCCCACAGGTGCCTAAGATTTTGTACGGTACTCTACCATAAACTATCATCCTAGTGTTTTGGCCTTCAGAAGTAAAATTCTCCATGTTTGATTAAAAGGGATAGCAGAAAGGGAAAAAGATCCTTTCTAATCGATTAAAAACTTCATAAAGTTGCACACAGTTGGAAGAGAGGAAATGCAAAGAGTAATACTTTTCTCTCTTGTGTTCTGTTGAAATGTGCCCCGAGTCAGCTCATTGGTGCCTCTGAGCTAATAAATTTTGCATTACAAATCTTCCCTCATTAACATTACTATCATTGTAAATAGCAGTAATTCCAAGATTTATGTGTCCAAAATGAATTCATATTTGTGGGCAAATGCTTCATGGTAACCCAGTGCTTGTGCATTCAGAGAGTTGTTTGTAGGAGACGAATAGGTTCTACTAAGCTCAATGATGATCAGAAACACAATGACCAGAGGACAGTGAATCGGAGGCAAAGATGGTTCAGTATGCAGAGAACTGTGAGGACCTGGAAAAGCAAAACGTAGGTTTAACACACAAGGACCAAGGACACAGGGCTGTTGATGGGAACTGGGGGGGGGGGGGGGGGGGTGCAGCTCCAGTGACCAGAGGCTTTTTCTGCGGGAGTTTAACGTTTTATGACGGATTGAAGGTATGGAGGTGCCGTAGATCCTACTGCCTCGTAAACCAGACTTTTAAATCTGATGNCTATGCAAACCTCCAAACCTCCATTTTGAAGCATATGATATTCCAGTAGCTGTCAGATTCGCTACCTCAAAAACTCCTGTGAGTGAATTGGAGACTTATTCTCAGGAATTTTTGCAACGTTTGTAGTTTTTTTAGACATATGCTGTTTTTTTTAACACAATTACAAATTCTACACAAAAGAAATATCTTGCTCAGATACAACAAATTTTTTTGTTATTTCTCAAAGCAGTTGTGAATGATGAGAACTAATAGAAACCATAACCATTTGCATAGGTGCTAGTTTATGACGTTTGTTTGTGGCTACATATCTAATTTACTTATGGAACTGGAATGAAGTCCACTGTCTCACTGGTGCTGATCAATGTTCTCACAAGGCCAAAGAATCTGAATTCTGTTGGGAGCAGGGCTCCGGTCTGCCAGTCCCAGGAGTGAGTGACAGCGCTGTGCCTGCAGCAAACCTCTGACTGAATGTATCTTGTCTCGTATCTGAAAGTGTTTTCCATGACAGGCTAGTGCTTTGATGAATACTGCAATTTATCTTTTGGACCAGATGAATTTTGGGTCCATATCACACCTGTTGACCTTCTCTAATCGATCCAGGAAACAGGGGGTGCCCAAAACATAGGTTCAGTACATTTTTGGTTAATTTGTCCCTTTCCTTTTCTTTACTGCCATCCACCGGTTTCACAACATTGTAATTTTTCCGTTTTCACGTCTTCACACCTACATTAACATAGTTTTATCATTAATATATATTTTATTACTAGTAGTACGCTGAGTATCTTTTACTATAGTAGTGTGTTGAGCTTCCTTTGGACTTACAATGAATTCATCTGGACATGGATTGCACCATTATGTTGGATGCATTCAGTATGAATGTGGCTATGATTATGTACTTACTGCAAACTGTACTTTGCTACAGTTGCTGCGAAGGACACTTTCCACCTAATCCCTAAAATGTTATAGTTGAAAAATGTTCCTCTGTTTGTAATAAACTGTAGTTGGTAACTATATCTAATGTGTGCCATTGAAACCATTCCCCGTGGCATCAAACTGTCACAACCAGTTTAAAGGTGCTGCCCTAAACAAGATAGCTTCACGGATTCATGTGATGTCCAAAACCTTATCCTTCCATCAGCATGATGCAAAACGAACCTGAATTCATCTGACCAGTGAGCTTAAGGTTCTAGTTTTAAGACACTTGTGCCCAATGAGAGATGCATTGTTGTTCTTCAGGTCCTTACACTGCTGTTATTTGTAAATTTGAGGAAAAGTCCACCAAGTAGAGCATTTTGAGCTGACATGCTGCAGTTGAAGTTGGATGTGATTTGTCTCTGTGTAGCCCTTCTAATTTTTGCACATTTAGAAACTATTAGAATCTGTCACACCCCCTAGTCCGGTCTCCTCGCACTCGTCCTGCCTCCTCTGATGATTGGTTCGTCACACCTGCTCGTTATTCACTCAATTCTATAAGTACCTGTGCCTTACAACCTGTCGGTGTGAAGTATTGCCATGCCATACCTTGTGCATACTAAGCGGGTCTTCTGCTTGCCTTCCTGGTTATTGACCTGTTTTGTCTTTAGGATATTGTTTGTGCTCCACCCGTGTTTGTGATGTCGCTAGTTCTGAACAGATTCCTGTTGCTGACCTACACTTGCCCTTCAACTACGAATTTTGGAACTACCCCTGACAATAAAAGAGATCTTACAGTCATGATCTGTGTGCATCTGCGTTCTGACTCCAATGTTACAGAACACTTTGCCACCATGCAGACAGCAGATATGGAGGCGCTGGGTACTGCGGTTGCTGATCAAGGGTGAGTCCTTGAATGACATCAACAGTTGTTTGAAGGATTCAAAGTACTGTATTCGACCACCCTAATGAGGGCAGGAGTAACGGCGAACTGTTGGTGAGGTTGGGACAGGGTAATCATTCCGTCGCAGACTACGTGCTTGAGTTCCGTATGCTGGTGGCGGGAAGTGGCTGGAACGAATCTGCCTTGTTTCAAAATGGTTTGACGGCTGAGATCCTGTCCGAGTTGGTTTGTAAGGATGCGGATTTGGGACAGGAGGACCTAGCCTGATCAACCTAGCCATCTGGTTAGATCAGTTGTTGTCCACTCATCCTAAGAGGGAAGTGAAGAACCCCCCTAGGGTGCCGAGGCTAATGGACCCTTTTCCCAAGAGCCTTCGAGAAGCTGGTGCGGACACCAAGATGCAAGAACCCATGGTGTGCAATTCCACCCGTCGGCTGCACGGCGGCCTTTGTTTGTATTGTGGTGAGACTGGCCATTCCCTGTGAAATTGTGATCAGCGTTCCCAAGCACGATGCAAAGAACAGTAAGTGGCTTTGCCTTCAGCTACCAGCCCGGTGAGTCTGCCCAAGAAGGGAGGGGGCCTGGTCTCAAAGTCCTTCACGATACCGGTCATTTTTCGTTGTCCAGATCCTGTCTCAGTTCCGGCATTAGTTGACTCCGGTGCCGAAGGGAACTTTGTACAGTCTCAGCTGGCTCAGCAGTTGGGCTTCATCACTAAGAGCCTCATTACAGAGACTGTCAGCCCTAGATAGAAGACCCATCGGTGAGGGCTTCATGTCCACCATCACCACCCCAGTGCGGATGGACTCTAGTGCACTACACTCTGAACTGATATTCTTTCTGGTTGTGAACGGAGCTGATTATTTAGTAATACTGGGTCTTCCATGGCTGCAGAAACATAACCCTCAAATGTCCTGACCCACGTTAGATATCACCTCCTGGTCCCCCTATTGCTTACAAAACTGCCTTTACAGTATCCCATTCTCATTACATTCCACCACCATAGAGAGTCCCCACTCTTGTTCTGTAGTTATCCCTCCCAAATATGCTGACTTGAAGGAGGTAATAATAAGCAAAATACTACCAGATTGCCACCTCACCATCCGTATGACTGCACAATTGAGCTCATTGAGGGAGCATCACTTCCTAAAGCTAGGATTTATCCCCTAACCCAAGAAGAACAGAAAGCTATGGACTCCTACATCCGTGAATCTTTAGTTCAGAGGTTTATTTGTCCATCTACGTCACCTGCTGCGTCTAGGTTCTTCTTTGTAGGGAAGAAAGATGGGGGCTTTAGACCGTGTACTAATTATCGTAGGCTCAACACAATCACTAAGAAGTTCCCTTACCCCTTACCTTTGGTGCTGGTAGCTCTAGTGCAGCTTTGAGGAGCTACGTTTTTTACTAAGCTTGATTTGAGAAGCACTTATAACTTAGTCTGTATTAGGGAGGGAGACGAGTGGAAACCGGCGTTTATTACCTCCAGTGGTCACTACGAATACCTGGTGATGCCTTTTGGTCTCTGTAACGCACCGTCTGTCTTTCAGTCATTCATCAACGATGTGCTTTGCAACGTGATAGGCTATGACAAATTTCCCTATCTAGATGACATCCTGGTGTATTCCCCTGATTGAGTCCCATGTTTCCCACGTTCGTCTGGTCCTTACAAGGCTGTTGTGGAACCAGTTATATGTAAAAGCCGAGAAGTGCGAGTTCCATACACAACGAATCTCCTTCTTAGGTTACATTATTAGTGCCGATGGCATTGTAATGGATGACTCAAAGGTCGAGGCTGTTATCAATTAGCCTGTCCCTCATAGTGTGAAGGAGCTCCAGCGTTTCCTAGGATTTGCTAACTTTTATCGGCGGTTCATTAGGAACTTTAGCGGAATCGCTGCACCTCTCACGGTGTTACTTAAGGGTAAGAGAAGACACAAGACTTTGTCGTGGGGTCCCCAGGCTGAGCAAGCCTTCAATATGCTCAAGCAGGCCTTCACCACTTCTCCCATTCTAAAACACCCTGATCCATCTAAGTCCTTTGTGGTCAAGGTCGATGCTTCCAACATGGGGGTAGGTGCCGTGCTATCGCAGCGGGTTGGCAATCCCCTGAAGCTACGCCAGATCACTTTCTACTCTCACAAGCTTACACTGGCAGACAAAAATTATAGAGTAGGGGATCGTGAGTTGCTCACCATTAAGTTTATCCCTTTTGCAGGACTGCCCACCGCCTTCCAGACTGCAGAGGCACTCTTTAATCAGGTCTTTAGGTTTTTTTGGAATTCCGGAGGACATCGTTTCTGATAGAGGACCTCAATTCACTTCCTGAATATGGTTGGCTTTCTTTGAATGCCTAGGGATCAATGTCAATTTAACTTTGGGTTATCATCCCCAGTCCAATGGACAGTGTGAACAGATAAACCAAGAGTTGGGAAAATTCCTTAGAGTCTATTGCCACGAAAATCCAACAGATTGGAGTCAGTTTTTATCCTGGGCCGAAATAGCACAAAACTCCCTTATTAGCTCATCCACTGGCTTGATGCCCTTTGAATGCTGTTTAGGTTATCAACCCCCGATTATGCTCTGGACAGCAGTCAACATCCCTGCAGTTGAAAATTGGATGAAGTGGAGTGAAAAGGTCTGGGAGAGGACCCATCAGCGGGTTGAGAAAGTCCTCCATCACTACAAGGCCCAAGCAGACAAACACTGACAGGAAGCCCCCTCCTATTGCCCTGGGGACCGTGTTTGGTTATCGTTAAATAACTTTGTTTCCAGAGGGTTGTAGAAAGCTAAAACCAAAATACTTAGGCCCATATAAAGTAGTGAAACAAATTAATGATGTCACATACAAGTTAGCCCTGCCGGTAAATATGAATGTCTCTGTGATCCTTTTCATGTTTCCCTCCTCAAGCCAGTCATTCCGGGCCCTTTGGATGAGGCATTGCCTGACGACGTACCACCATCCCCCTCCCCGTGGAGGTCCATGGCGCTCCAGTCTATGCCGTTCGTAGGTTGCTGGACTCCCAGAGAAGGGCTGGTCAGCTACAATATTTAGTGGATTGGGAGGGGTATGGCCCTGAGGAGAGAAGTTGGGTGCCAGTGCAAGATATCCTGGATCCGGGACAGGTGGCAGACTTTCACCAACTCCATCCTGAGAAGCCGGGTCCTCGCCCTAGGGGGCACCCACAGGGGTGTCCCAGGAGCAATCCTGATGCTCCCTCTGTGCGGTCCACTAAGGAACGTCAGCATTCCGGCCTTTCTGACCAGCCCTGCGGCAGTTCTGTTCCCCGGTCCCGGGCTTCGTCCTCTGGGGGCGTGGGTGGTGGTTGTCGTGGCCGTACTCGTTGCTCGGCTGGCTCTGACTGCTTGGGGGGTGTGTCCAGTCTCCTCACACTCGTCCTGCCTCCTCTGATGATTGGTTCGTCGCACCTGCTTGTTATACACTCAACCCTATAAGTACCTGTGCCTTACAACCTGTCGGTGTGAAGTATTGCCATGCTATGTCTATACTGTGTGGTTCTTCTGCTTGCCTTCCCGGTTATCGACCTATTTTGTCTTTAAGATATCATTTGTGCTCCACCCACGTTTGTGACGTAGCTAGTTCTGAACGGATTCCTTTTACTGACCTACGCTTGCCTTTAGACTAAGATTTTGGAACAACCCCTGACAATAAGAGATCCTACGGTCACAATGTGCGCGTGTCTGCGTTCTGGCTCCAATGTTACAGAATCAGTAAACCTTGCCCTATCATGGCATCTTCAAACATACATTTTGCCCATTCCACTGCTCAGTTAGAACAAAGATGCTGGTCTTCCTGCCATACCATGCACTGGAATTATGTGTCTTATCGCAATGTATAATTTGTGTGAAGGTGGGGCGTCTACCTAAAAGCAGCCTTGCAAAGTGTATAGCAAACTTAAATCATCCCCAAATGATGGAAATACAATGATAAAGTTAAAGAAAAGCGCATTTTAACAAAATGTTCCACACACATTGATATTTATAAATTATGTAGGATATTTATAATTTTCTATATTCTGAATCAGTGCTGGATTAAAAAGAATTAAAAGACATTACCATTAAACTATAGAAAACTTGTGTTTCTTGTGGTAGATCATTTGCAAATGCAGAAATGACATGCTCTGTATGTCATATGTACTGGGAGTAGTAGTGTATACAATCTGGAAAACAGTACTTATATAGACAATATCTGCAGGTTTGTGACATTCATAGAATATTTAAATATGGTGTCTTTCTGCAACATTTAAAAGCATAATGGGATGGCGTCATAATTGGGCTAAAGTGTTCGTTTCATTGTGTCCGAATTGTGTTATCCACTAGTTCAGTTGGATACACATGAGGACTTGTAACAAATTCTAAGCTTGTTTCTCTACTGTGGGCAATAACTTTTCTCAGACGCGGACATAACTGCATTTGACGGTAAGGCACACGATTTTTGGTTTTCCTAAAGTTGAGGGCTAAGAACAAGGTTCTTGTAGTTGCTATCTGCTTGATATCCACCTCCATCTTAGGGGGTCAAAGCCTCAAATGTTCCAATTAGTGGTGGGAGTTCCTTTGGTTTTTTCACTTTCCACAGTCTCCTTTTGAACCCTGCTATTTCTCCACTTTCCTGATCACTCTTCATTGCCATATGCAGCACCTGCTATGTCTTTGCCTCCTTGTACATTACCACTTTTCTGGTTGGTTAGCCCGTACCTTTTTATCTGGGGTTCTGCATCCTTACCTCGTTTTTTTTCCCCATTGTGAGGGGGGGGTTTCCTCCAATTCCTACCAATATTTTTGCTTTTTCTATAAGTGGGTCTGGAGGAGGTAGAAAGGTAAAAATTTAAACTGGATAAAGAATATTTCGGAATTCAACAGTTGTCAGTGATCTCAAAGCTTAAAAAACAAGTATCATGCATCAAAAAGGGGTTAAAAATGTTCTGTTTAACAGATACAAAAAGTAAACCTATCCTTTTATTTGATACTTCAACACATACAATGACTGATCACACATACATATTACCTTTACTTTATATTGTTTGCAGAGATGTTCATACAGCATTGCTCTACAGTACCATCATATTTATCTAGTAACTTTACATGTGTTGTTTTTTCAATTTAGCTATATTTACTGTTTTCAATTATGTGTACGGTGCATCATGTGCCACAAGAACTTCATATAGATTGTATAAGGTAGTACAAAAGAAATGATTCTGGAATCTTGAATATAAGTACCTTAATCATGGTTTGATTAATTATTTAATGACAGAACAGGCTTTTTTTTCACCAGCATGAAAGCAACCTTAGTTTAGTTCCTTTTTTAGCTGTCATGCCAAAAGGTGCAGATGTAGTTAAGGAAACAGAAAAAATGCATTTATTTCTTCAGTTATTTTTAAAATTTTACTCTAGTAAAGGTAATGTTTGCTGCTTTGACCAGAGGTTCAAAATGTACGCCTAGTTTTTTTTTTTTTTAAGAGGAATTGCTCAGGCACTCCAAGTAGCGGGAATATGACAGATGCAAGGCATTTTAAATTTAACTTTTATTCTGTTAATCTGTATCGGTGACCGATACACAGGACTACCTGGCTACTGTACTATTTGCGTGTTTTGTATGCATGTGTACAGTGATTTATGTTGTATGGTCCAGGACAAACTACAGTTCAGATAATAAAGTGAATGTTCATCTTGAACCCAGATTTAATTTTTTTAACTGTATTGTTATATGCTAAGCTTACTGGGCTCCAGGACACAAAACTTATATATTTTGTTTCATTAGTTTAAAAAGTGGTATGAAATCATTCTTCTGTATATTAAAATTGTACTGGTTCCTGTTTTACTTTTTCAAATATGCAACATGATTGCCTTTAAAGACATCAGTTCAGAACACTAGAACTGTACAACTTAGCTTCATATGAAGAGGGTTATCATTTTTACTTTTCATATCCCGATAAGAGAGACCTGTTTGGTGGGTTTTTGACTTGAGAAACATTGCATTTGGTGCTTCCCCCCTATATGACTGCGCAGGCAAGAAAAATCCTGTCAGGCTCATCCAGAACTTTACATGTTGTAGTATCATCAAGGACAAGGTTTCAGCAAACACGTGACATTTAAGAAAGAGCAGCTCAGAGGAGTTAGCATGCAATGTACTAAAAATACAACAGTTGAGTTGTAAATGGAATATTTACCCTGTCTGAAGGAATAAAAATATCAATGGAAAATTTTTTTTATTTTCCACTTTCTTTTTGTTGACCATGACTCAGGGTGTATCGCTGACAACAGGAAGCAGACGCGTGCAGACAGAAATCACCGAACTTGGTTTATTGTTGGAGAGTCCAAAGTCGTTATCAAAAAGCAGGTGTGGGTCAAAACCGGAAGTCAGAACAACATTGGCATTTTGGCAATAAGGGGTGAGGCTTGATTGGTGGTCAAAGGGAAGCAGGGATCGAATACGAGAAGGGCTAACACTAGGAATGCTCGGTACACAATGAGAGAACATTGACAATACTTTACAGAGATTGTTGGGAATCACAGGTGCATATATACAAATGACGAAATGAGGCACAGGATTAGCGATCAGGAGGATCGGTGTCCAGAGCAGGGGGCGTGACACAGGGTATAAACACACGCATTTGTGTGAATGTATAACTGCAATAAGATGCATGCAGTGATGTTGAGGAAATTCAACCAGTGGTACAGGTTTTATGGTAAAGGGAAAAAAAGATTTTCCTGTCCATCTGCCATGCAAACTCTGCACACCCTGCGCTGAAGTCAAACGCCACACTGCAGTCACTGCAGTTCACGGCATGTCTGAGTTTTTAGAAAATGTACTTTGTTATGTACTGTATATTCATATTGTACTAGCGGTGCTCCTGCACTATATCCTTGTCTTTGTGACAGCCGTTTTTCAAAGTGAATGTTTAAGGGTTAAAGGAATTATACCCATATATTACAGTAATCCAAATTCTTCCTGCACCGATCTTTGAACATTAATAATCTGAAAAAAAATTTTTGCTATAATGAATTGTTATCCAAAACCTATCCATAATAAAATAAATCAAAATGTCACAAAATCTTAAAAAAGCAAAAGTAGGTATTATACTGTATTGTGTAGTGTAAAAAATGTAAAATCTTGCTTAGCTAATTCTGTGAGCTGATTTATGATGCAAAATACAAGTAATTTTTAATACTCATCAAAAAAAAGATTCATAAATTAGTTTTTTTCGCCATTCCATAATAATTCACCCTTAGTAAATCTGACTAAATTTCTCATTCTTGTTCTAAGGAACTAAGATCTGACACATTCGTCTACAGTGGGAAAAAGAAAAACACAATTTCCTATATTAGACTTTGGAAAATATCAAGGTATCAGTGAATGAGCGTTTTAAAATGCTCATTAAAGTATTTTTATCAATGTTCAATAAAAAGGTTTTTACGGGTTTTTAAAGTTGCGGTAACAATAAATTTTATTTACATGGATTTATTGTAGTTTCTTTTTTGTTATGCATAGTTTTATCATTTTTTGTAGTATGAAAATGCATAAATTGTTCAGCACTGAATCCTTGTGCTGCAATGACTCTCATTGATGGTACCCAGGTTATGGCCTTGTTTCTCCGCTTACTCTATGAAAAGACCATTTGTCATATCACGCCGTAACATTTAGATAATAGAGCCCGTCTACTGGACTAATCATGTAGTTTAACCGTTTTCTTAAAAGCTGTCTTTGGTGACTTCATTATGTGCCTCTTTGGCCACAAAATAGGAAACAAACTGACCTTATGCATATTTTCCTCCTGTTGCATGCATTGAAAATGATCGCATCCTTTAGCTTGTTCTCATCTCGCTGCATTAATATCAGAAGTACGTAAAGCCAAATATAGCAGAGAATATCCAGAAACACAGCGTGCCTGAGAAATGACTGCTTATTATAATAAACATGGCTTAAGCTTTTAAGCTGTGCTAGGCTTGGCCAACAAGATCTCTAAATACAAAAATCCACTCAAGGAGTTGAGCCAGGACTTGAGGAGCAAACAAAGGGCCCTACGTGACTATGTGTGCATGACAAATAAGTAATAAACACATCCCTGCTTTGCTTTTGCAGATTAGTGTGCAGGACAACAAATTGGTGTTTATATTCGGAATGGGCCCTTCTTCTGATTCATTTCACAGAGTTGTACTGTCACACCTATTAGCCAGGACACAGAACGTGGTGCTGGGGTCTTGTTGGCTACTTTAAGCTGAAGAAAGCAGCAAAGTAAGTTAAAAAAAGAACATGTCCAAATTTTATCTCCCCAGTGAACACTTTTTGGAAAAAGCCAACTGTACTCTCTCCTAAATTGTTGAAAAACCAATACTAATAAATTATATGCAAAGCATACATATAAGCACATTTTCCTTGATTGACATTGGACATGTAAAAATGCAAGCAACATGAGTTCCTTCTTGCACATCACCTAGTGTGATGTATTTTTAGTATGTCTCCTGCCTAAATAAGATGAATGGCATCTACTTTTTCTCAGTATGTGTCTGTATTCTGTTCGCTGGTTCACGCATAATAACAGGTTGTTGAGGAGAGAAGACAAAAGATGGCTGCATGGAAGTGAAGGGGCTCACATATCAGCAATGCCATACAGGACTCCTCTGAAGTACCTCTGAGAGCTGCTCATTTCTAAAGTAGAGCACTGAATTAATGATTAAAAACAGTTCTTAAATATGCTGATTTAGCTGCACTTTAAAGGAACCATACATGTGTTTTCCCTTTTGATCCATTTGCAGAAAGAGCATCAAGGGAGGAAAGGCTCAAGTCCACAGAGAGACACAAAATCACCCAGATGTCAATCTGTTTTAGCAATCACAGAAATTTCCATTAGCACATTTTCATCCTGAAGTCAAAGCTGAAAGAATTTACCAGTCAGAGTTAATTTATGAACTTTGGATTTGATGTAAATTGAATAAGAAATTTAATTTTAAAAACAAGAGATATGTACCAGTTTATAGATACAAATTGAATTTCTTTATTTATTGCCAGTAGTTAAACCTATCAACACATCTTTAACTAGCTATAACCAGCAGAGGAAGAATCAAGCTTTCATTATGTCGCTGAGTTCCATTTGTATATCTGTTCCTCACAATATAAAATAAGTGCAGCATCCCAGACCAATAAGAAATGAAAATGTTGTCACTGAAAGATTAGCAATGAAATAACTTTTCTTCCATATAATCCATCATGTTACCTGTGTACTGGATCCTGCAGAGTTGCCACTTGTCAATAAGACTAGGATACCTGTCTGTCACCAGGATGTTTTACAATTATTCAGGTCATCTGCATCTCCATGCTTGTTAGACTCAAGAAATTTTATTGCTGACAAGTATAGTGTTGGATACGCAGGTGGGAAATCTTTTTACTTTGTTGGATGTGAACACTGCCACTGTGCCAATGGAATCAAGGCCTCTTGTGGTAATGAACTACAGAAATCAGGTTTGTTCTGTTTTTGGTGTCACTTCTGTTTACCGTTGCTAAGGATTCTGCAACAGTCACAGTGTTAACCCAGTTCTAGTAATGATTCAAGGACATTGGATTAACGGTTCTCACTGTCCTTTGGAACGTTGCATGAACTGGAGAAAGTTTTTTTTTTTAAAAAAAAAAAAAAAAAAGAGAACAATCCCATATTTTAGCCAGCTTTCCTTACAGAAAAATTGATTTTTGTATGCCCTGAATCTGAATCTGAACCACCCCCCCGTTGCAAGGTTCGTGTGTCTCACCCTCCAAGTTCTCTAGTCCCCTCGTCAGAAAGTCCTAGTACTAGTCTCCTTGTTATCAAATCCCTGTGCCTGTTCACAGCTCACTGAATCATGACAGCACTGTGTCTACAATCATCATCAACTGCATGGCACAAAGTTGTAAATAAACTTTACACTTGAGTGAATCCCATTTCATATCTCCATTTGAATATGACAGACAGTAGATACATTATGGAAAAACACTAACATAAACATTTTTTCATTGTGCAATGACTGTACAATGTGTCATCAGCATGTATATAAAAACAGTATTCGTTCCTTGTGGGAGATATCTGATATGCCTGAAAACACAAATTTGACCAGATTAATAAATAATGCCCACAGTACCGTCACCCCCAGAGTGTAATGTGACAACCCCCAAGGGAGCCATTTAAGTATATCTGTTTCTTTTAATGTAATTAAAGTGAAATGTGTCAGTGTCCTGTAGATGTGTGCAACACAGAATTTTCACTGTGATATCAGGGGCCTCTTGGCCATGTCCCAGAAGGCTTTACTGTAGGGGGTGGGGAAGGATTGTAAATGAACTGAGAAAAAGAATTTAAAGGAAGATGGCAAAACTGAGGTTTTTTTATTGCACATCTGCGTAAACAAACGATGCATGCCTACTAGTTAAACCAGTTAAAATACTATAAACTGTAGTTTCATAACAGAGCACCTTACAGAACATGTTACAGGAAACGACACAGAACATTGTCAGTTTCAAATTCCGTCAGTTGCAGAAGAATGTCAAAGAAGTTTGCAGGAAATCAGTGTGCTTCAAAAGGTCTCTGACGGTAAAGGATTCCTTTAAATTTAAGAAACCAACAAATTGTTATAAGCAATATGTCATGATTAGGAAGGTAAAGCCAAAACCAAATTTACAAATTCAGAGGTCTTAGCAGCAACAAGAATATGTAGAAAATACTTCCTTGGACTTTATAGGTCAACACATGATTTTTTTTTTCTTGTGTTTGCTTTCTATCTAAAGGGCCCAAGGCTGAGCTCATGTGCACACCATAGTTTAGACCCTTTCCTATTGCAAGCAGTTCCCAGCTCTGCTTCAGGCACACCTTGGCAAACAGCTCCGAGAGGAGCACAGTTTTTGATGCTGTCAAAAGATGGAAAGGCTCAGTGAAGCATGCAGTGATGAGAGGCTATATTAAACAAAGACACACGTTTTGTGTATGCCTCTGAGGTCCTTCACTGAAAGCACAATGCTGAATTAGGGAAGGGTGGTCCTTTGAACGTGTGAAGTTTGGTTTTGTATGAAGCCATCATCTAATAATTCAGTTGTGATTGCTTATCTGCCAGACGTGGAGACAAAGTGACAAAGGGACAGATTCATCAGCTGAAGACTGACACATTTATTTTGTGATACCTTGTTGCCTGTTGTTATCCTTCTCCTTCAGGACTGCTATGATTTATAAGGAATTACAAGGTGCAGGATGTCATGTTTCTGGGTTCGACCGGAATGACCACATTTGTTGGACCAGGACTTTTACCTTTAATAAAGTAGATTTTAAGTACTGTAAATGTGTGCAACACAGAATTTCACTGTGATATCAGGGGCACCTTGGTCATGTCCCGGAAGGCTCTACTCTGAGGGTGGGTTAGTATTATAAATGAAGTGAGAAGAAAAAGTTTAGAGGAAGCTGGCAAACCTGAGCTTTTTATTGCAAATATGGACAATGTATGCTGACTAGTTAAAATACTATAAACTGTAGTCTATAAACTACTACTGCAATTCTTTGTCCACATCATTGCAAATATTTCAACAATATATTTGCATAAACACTAACAATCATAAATCATATTTAACAAGTAAGGGCAAAAACAGCAGTCAAAAGCTTTGAAAGGCAGGCTAGGCTTTTTTGGATGACCTAACGTTCTATCCAATTGGTATCACTCAGCAATGAACCACTAGTAGATTAAACAAATTTCAAACTTTACTTGCACCCAGCATGTGCTTTTTTCGAATCCTGAGCAACTTCCCTAGTCAACAATAGTGCCCCATCCACTTACATTTGGGGGGGGGGGGGTAAAGAGAACAGAAACAAAATTGGTTTCAATTCATTTTCAAGTCTGGATTATGCATGGATGTAGTTTGATCCCTGTTCATGTATTCTTGTATTTGTGCTGCTTTTCCGTTATAGTCCAAGAATATGTGGTTCACATAAACAGGTGACTCCAGTCCATGGTATGTGAATTTGTGCAACCAACTAATAGCTTGTCTGTGATGTTCCCTGCCTAACTGTTGTATGACTGCTAATACAAACTCCTGACATAAAACCAAAGAAGTCATGACTCGTAAGCGCAAGCAGACTGAATTGCACCAAATGCCAAAATGCCCCTATAAATGAAGCCCACAAAAAAACAAATCAAAACAGCTTTAAAGAATGGGCAGTTAAAATAAATGTCTTGAAAATATTTTTTTTTTAAAAATGTATTGACTCTGCCTTAAATCTGAAGCTGGAGGGTGACTTCCCAGCCAGATATCCAAGATGTCATGAAAGGAGAGTTTTACACGTATACATCATTTTCTACGCTCAGCAAGAAAAGAAGTAATAATAATGTAATATGTAATAAGTAATGTAAATATGCAACAGGCATCCTGAAGTGAAAGCAAACTGCAGGTACTAAGACTGCAAAATAGCTTTTAGAACCAGGTAATCACCTCCAGTTTCAGGTCTCCAAACCTTCTTTTGCACCCAAGCCGGTTAAATGGCCTCTGTTTAAAAACTGAGAACCCATCAAATCTCTCCTTCTAGCCATTTTGGAAATGTAATTTTCACAATAATTTCATTAATGTCAAATCTATAAAGAAAACGATGGGAATCTCAGCGGTGACCAACACTGTCTGCATCACCAGCTAACTACCAGCAAGGACAACAATCAAGAATATTATACAATTGATTATACATTTGTTTCATTAAGGGGAAAATTTAATACATTTAATGTTTTAGGTAATGAGCAAATGAGACATAGTTTGCTGACCATACACATTTATACAACAGGCCTTAAACTTTGAAGTGAATAGAAATGTACTTTGTTATTTTTTTTTTGCTTTTATTGTGTGAGTATGTATTTGACACAAGCTGTTATTTGCTTTGGTCACGTTTGAGCAAAGGTAAGTTGCAGATGTAAAAACTGTATTAGAAATTGCTGAAATTTGGTTTGCTTTTGGCTTTAAATGATGATGTTCGGCATCTTGCCTGACAAAACAAGGTATTGCAAGACAAAGGTAATTTTATCCACAATCAACATGGCAAATTAAGAGTTATGCACAGACAAATACATCTCTCAAATCCAGGTTTCATTTGACATCATGATTGTATTATTAATTGGTGTGGAAACTGAAAGAGAGGCACCCCATTGTGTGAGCGAAAGATACTGCACATGGGGGTAATCAAGAGAAGAGAGGAAAATACAACTGACTGCCATTTATAACAAAAAATTGTTTTCAGTTAGGATATTTTTAAGAGAAAAGAGATGCTTGACAGTTTCTGAAGGATTTAATGGCACATCTTTATGGGGGAAAAAACAATGAATCAAGCAAACCTTTGTGTTTTACTGAAAAAATCAAAATACCTTTTTGCTCACGGATGTGGGTTAATCAAGATTTAGCCACACGAGTGCCTTCTGTGAATTATATTGGCCTAGACAGTGGGTAAAATAAATAAATTTCATCAGCCCTGACAACATTTTCTGTGTTGAGAAATTGCCGTTTAACATGATTGTATCCTATGACTTACCAACAAGTTGTAGCAGCTCATACAAATCATACACTGGCATCATGGATACAGCACTTAGTTCAATTTATGCAATATCAATGAGCATAGTTTCATTGTGCTCCATTTCCCATATAGACATGGAACATGGTGTTTGAAGTATGACTGCATACCAGAACTTATAGGCCCAGTCATTTTTTAACTAAAACTGTCTGATGCACCAGCTGCCTTTTTCAGCAACAACTGATTGTTCTATGCTCCTGCTTCATCTCTAGCATTTCTGTGGCCTCATGACATCCCTGAGAAGATCTCAGAAAAACAACTCATCGCTCACTCTTCCACTACTGCCACCCACAGCTTGTCTGCCTCCATCTTTCTGAAATATATGATCCAGCTTTTTTTTTAAACTCTCTCCTGATGTCACTCTTGAATGTCATACAAACCTTTAAACATGCCGCCTGCCCTTTGTCATAAGTGTAATTTTACTAGTACAACCCTGGAAAGCTGCTTGATGAGAAGAGGAAAAACCTCTATAGTTCAAACTGTCACTCAGCCATTATGATTTGTTTTCCAGATTGTCCTCCTCCATAAATTGCTAGATCTGCTTTCCTCCTGGATTCACAATTTCATCCATTTTTCTTGCTGCTAAATGCAAATTTAATTTTAATTCATTACTCTCCCATCCTTCAAACAGGACTGATACCACTTGAAACTGACATTCAACCTTCTAATCCTCATTTTAGTACTCTTTGTAAATCAAATTACGCGAGGCAAAATTTTAGCCATGAAATACATCTGGGTTTGACTGCTTAATTTGTTAAACTGTTGCTCCTCATAGCTACATGAACATTCTTATGAAGTGCTCACACTCATAGGCATCTAGAAAAACAGCTGTGAATCTATGACTTTTCGCACTGTGTGCCTTAAAGTGTTGCTGTATCAACTAACCTCTTCGATATAATCTATAACATCATCTCCTCAGGCCTGTCTGAAGTTCATTCCGAGCTAAATTTATTTTCTGCCAGCCCTTAAACAATCTTATAAAATAAAAAGCCCTACACATTCTCTCAGCAAATTGAAGTATCCCTTGCTTATAAATGTTTACACTGCATGAGCCATTTCTAACACCGGTGTTGCTCTCCACCTAACAAATCCCTTGATTACCAACTTCTGAGACAGTCTATCTTCTGAGTCAAATCTTTTCCTGCAACTAATTCCTCGACGTAAGTGGGCTTGTTCCCTGGTACCCAAACACATCCTTTCTGTGGATCGTTACAAGCACCTGTCTGCTCTTGCGTATCTGGTAGTCAGCAGAAAAAGAAAAACTGACTGTTGGTGGTAAACTATCACGTCTGGAATTTATGCTCCTTATTCATTTCAGTAACCCTTCTCTCTAAAACGACTTATGGTGTGATGTCTCTAAATGAAGCCCCTTAGAATTATTTACTGATTTATCAATTGGGTTAATTTTTATTCGAAATATTTTGTGTGTTTTACGCAAGGGTTAATGGCAGAAGGAGAGGAATTTGAATGCAAGGCTTTTGAATAAAAGGCAAATGTTTTAGCTGCTATACTGCCTACTGCCCCGGTTTCCCTCAGTACAGTTCATTCAGCATCCCAAATTGTTTAATTTATCTTACAGTCTACATCTTACATTTATATCACAGTCTAATTATTCTGTTCATAACTCGGGTCGTGCTGTCTCATGATATAATATCCCACATGATGTAATATTGCATAGTTTATTCCGCAGTTTAGTTTTGCTCATAGTACAGATTGGATTCCTTCTGGAAATTAGGATCATTAGGAGTTTCAAGCGCTGCAATGCATCATTTTTCTGTGTACTTTAACTTGATTGTTTTAAATTTTGCTTACTTAACAAATTCAATTTATTCATGCAGGGCTGGTAATTTATTAACAAATAGCCCTACTGGATCTTTACATTTATTAAAACTCCTCTGAGTTTTAATAAATGTCTTACACCTAATACGAAGACTTCAGGGCTTCCTGGAAGCAATAATAGTGCTTGGCATTGTCACTTGATAACAGAAACCATTTCTGCGTTTAGTCATAGGATGTCAGAGAATTCCTTTACCAGGACAGTCGCTGGCATTAGTATGGTCTGTTTCTTCAGTTTCTTTCAATTTCATTTTAGTGAAATGTTCTTAGTTATAAGGGTTCTGCTTCTCTGTCAAACAGCCACGAACATGATTCAGTTTTCCAGGATCATGAGATCAAGCCAAAAAGTAAAACAAGAAAATGAACTGTACCCTAATGAAACATCTTTGTACAGGTGTGACTAATGGCGCCATCTACAAGAAGGTCTCACAACTTCTCTTTCAAAGAGAGCTGGAAAAACAGGAGCTGTAGCAGGGGAGGGGCTTTGTTGATTTATTTCTAAACCAATCTTTGATGTTCAACTTACACTCTGCAGTGCTTACAGTAGCTGCATCACTGTGTCGCTAGCTATCTGTTTTAGGCCTTAGGGAGTTATGTTATCAGTTGTCACCTGCACACTGTCCACGCACACTGTATCGATTGCTTTGTAATGATCTTTTATTGAAGTCTTGCTATAAGGTGAAAAAAGTCCTCAGAGACCTGGCAATAAATTGTTTCTTTTGCTTTAACTAGCCTTTTGTCAGACTTTCCACAAGCCAAGCTATCACTCAGTACAGTATGGAAGCTCTGTGACATTCAATTGCTAATATAATTCTAAAGGGAATTAGAGCTTAAAGAATATACAAAACAAAATTGGTTTTTTCATTACAGGAATTAATTTTTACCTAAAGCAATTTAAAATATCTGTTTGAGCCAGAATTTCATAACTATAAATTGATTTGTTAACAAAATTAATAAAAAGTAAATTGAATGCTCTTTCTTTATGCTTGAAAATGTAAACATCCTACTTGGGGCAATGAAATTTGTGAGCTCAGTCATCACAAGGTGCCCTGTTACTGTGCTGGTAGGAAAGGGTTGCCAGAAGTAAGGCAGAGAAGAGGACAGTATAAGAGGTGGTAATTGCTCCTGTTTGACAAAAATTTTTGGCCACATACTATTTATTGGTTTGACTGGGCTCAGGGGAGGGACGCATATGAAGAAAAATCGTGTCACAAACAAACACACCACAAAATTAACAAAATGGTTGAAATAATTGTTTTGGAATGATCATAGTCAATAGACAAACCCCATAGAAAATCAGTGGTTGAACAAAAGGTTGTTCATAAGGATAAATGGAAGGACATCAAAAGCCCCCCACTCCAAAAGAGGAGTGAGGGTCCAAAAACCTAGCCAGTATTACAATTTTAGGAAAAGGTTCTATTGTTATCTGTGCCAGAGGAGGGAGTACAAATAGGGGATCCAATAATTCTGAAAGCTATATTTCTAAAGAAAACACTACATTGCTCATGTAATAATATTTGTTTTGAAGTGTATTTGAATAAAAGCCTAGGGCTTTGGTGCATTTTCCCTCCAGTTATGACATATAGCTGTTTGTGTGCTTTTTTTGTTCACAGGTGTCAGTAATTTTGGAGGATACAAGAGAGGGGACCCTATAGCTATATTGGCTCAGGCATCTGAAAGTGGAAAGGCCTTCAATAATTTAAATTTACATGTAGTCCAAAAATGCAATTATAATTCAGAGAAAATGTGCATTTCTTGTTGAAAAATTGATTCGGTTATTATATGCAATGCATACAGGTTGTGTAGAAAAATGTGGTTAATTGTTTACAGGTAGAAACCAATTATGTCCAATTAAGAGACAATTGTGTCCTTTTTTAGGGAGTATTTTCTCATCGGTTGAAATTTTGAGTTGAATTTCCAGAAGTTGGGGGGGGGGGGGTCAAAAAAAAAAAAGGTAACATAGAACAAAGCTGTGTGAACATCGATAGAATACTATGCATAGCTTTGTTTTTGAAGCCTCAGACTCCATACACTAACACCTATAAGATGTGGACACCTTTTCTGGCCACCTACACACACACACACACACACAAAAAACACATATAATGCAGTGGGTCATAGTGCCTCTAAAAGCACAGTGTTTTTGGCAAAGACGCCAGCTGTGATCCTGTGAACTTTCCTTCTTTGGATCAGATAAACATGAGGCAAATTGTGAAAAACATCTTTTTCAAGGGTGTTTGTGCCCTCTCTCATGCTCTGGACAGGCCAACACAACCCTGCGCCGCACAAACTATTACTGCCAATTACTGCCCTGGTGGGGTTCATAGAACAAACACCGCGTTTTGTGAGAAATGTGTTCATATTTACGTGCTCTGGCAAGAGCTGGAAAAAAAAGCTACGGCACGTAGTTTGTATGTAAATGTTTGATTTGGAGTATTTTGAGAGGAGGAAAAACAACGGGCTTTAAAATGTATGTTACGCAAGCAGTCTACCAAACTAACATCAGTTCCTTATCATTTCTCCCCTTGTCATGTTTATAATTTAGACGCTTCAGGTTCAGACTCAGTTTGTGTCAAAGAGGTACAAAAGACATATTTTATCTGCCTGAACTACAGCTGTTGGTGTCAATATATCTGGACATTCAAGAGAACCGAGCTCTTTCTGCCAGGGAAGAGCGATAGGGTCCGGGGTCTTTTTCAATGAGCCATATATGATTGAAGAACATAATTTTTGTTACTCTGTATTTATACAGGCATGGTTTATTCCATCTATTGATATTCTTTTTTCATATGTTTCTATGCAAGAACAGCACACATTTTGCTGTGTAACCCTTTCTTGACTTCAAATACATTCGTTCAATCTTGTCTCTGATGAGGCTTAGATTGAACCTCGGTAGGTTTTGCTAATTGGCAAAGATGGTTAAAATAAGGTAGAAGTGAACTTTAAGAAACCTGCACATTCTCAAATCAAGCTTAAGTGGTGAAGAGCAGAAATAAGAACTATGATGATTTGTACTTTTACCTAATTAAAAATGATTTCGGAATCTTGGGCTGTGCACGTATAACAGATGATTCCACATAAAGGAAATAATGATGCTAATGAATTTCCATGCACTTTTCTAAGTACAAAAATATTCTACATTATTTGTTATACTTATTAGAAACTTTGGAAGTGTTCATGTTTCTGTCCTCTTTGACCTTGCACAGATAAAATTCAATACAGAAAGTGATTTGCAATTTATCAAACATGGTCTCAGAGTTGCAACATATCCCTGCCTCTTCTTGTCTTGGAAAAAGGATCACCCTAAAATACGAAGGGTATTCTGTGCACTTCATGACTTTGTATTTTTAAGGATGTTACTATTTTTAAAAGAACTGTGACCTGGTGCTCATGAATAATTTTGATGTGGTTGTGGTTACAGGGTTGGGTTGTTCCAGATCTTGTGTAAATCCATCCAAAGTTTCATGTAATGGATTTGCTATCTAGTATATATTCCGTTGCAGAGAGGTGCAGGATTCCAGTTCTTGCAGTAGAAGTCATTGCAGTCACGTAACCTGACTATGTGTTATAAAAATCTAGCTGGAAAAAGCAATTTTATCTATTAAAAAAATTATTAGGATTCCTATATTCTTCCCAATGACCTGAACTCATTTATTGGTGACAATGTTGTGAATTTTTTTTGGCTTTTAGCTACGGTACTGCTCATGGCTAGAAATCATATATTTATTTCAATTAATGACTTCTGAGTAACTATTGCTGATACATTTTCATATTATCTTAAAAATTTTATTGAAGTTGGACAGTGAAGTTTTCAAAATATGCTTTTAAAAGCCACAAGCACATAATAATATAATATTATATAATATTGGGAGTCATTCAAAGATGTCTCTTACAGCTCGGATCTAATCTGATCTCTGATCTGAGCAGAGCGACTTCTTTAAACTATATACATTTTTTTCAGATAGTAAGTCCATTATCAGAGTATTGTCAAGCTAAACTCAGTGTTTGGTTGCTACACAGGCGATGGCCAACAGCTACAAATAAGCCTCATTTTGGATACCTGATTAATATGGATTAAATAGCCAATATTAAAGTTAAAGCTATCCAATATTGTTAAATACTAATACTTAAATGTGGGATTAAGACAGGATCAGTGGTGTGTCCACGTATGAGCGATACCATCACTTCACTCATTTTCCAGGAGGTTTTGCACTTCTGGAAGACTTTTTCCACTGCCACTATCTCTAGTCTTTGGACAGATGTGAGCTTCTCAGCTTCAGGGTCCTGAACAGCTTGCTTAGGCTCACAAATGAACAATTTCTTCTGCTGTGCTTTTCTGTTGGACATTGAGCCACCATGTTCATCAGATCTTTGTCCCCCCCCCTTTAATACTTCAGCTTTTGCAAAATCAATTTAGCCACAATAAACCACTTTGAAGCGAGATCTACTATAAAGGGCACAATGCCTAATAAACAACTTACATAACCATTGTTGTTTGCCATTAGACACGTTGTTTAATATGCAGTTTTTTTCCATTGTTATGCTACATGGCAGCAATGGCTAAATAGAAGGACGTTCAAGAGAGTAATACCAGATCAAAGAAACAAGGTGGTAACTGACCTTGTTTAGGAACTTTTCTCTTTTTTTAATGCTACAGTGGCACTGTACCATGGTAAATGGCATGCACTAAACTTGTTATCTGTACAGTTCCTGTGCCAAGTATACAGAGTACAAAGAGCTTAGTGCATTTCATTCAAAAGAAAATGAACTTCCAGTGACTCTAACACAATGGCAAGCCGGTACTTCCCTACTGGGCTTGGGGGTTGTTACTATTGTTAGTAATAGCACGTGGTGCTATTACAATAGTGCTGTAGCACGTGGGCTTCTAAACTAGGGTGTGGTTTTCATTTATGCCCTGAAGCTATGCTGGTATTCCTAAAAATGAGCAAAGGGTGCTGACAGGGCTGGCTGTCAGTTTGCTGGCTGCACTAGAAGACAATAATAGCAGCCCGATCCTCTCGGTGAGTCAAAGGCATTAATACAAGTCTCACAGGGTTGGGTCAGTTGCAGGTGGCCTTCAACCATGAGGGGACTGATTGACTGTCAGCACAACAAACCTTTATTTTGCTAAAGGTGCTACCCATGTTGATTCAATAAACATTTTCAGGGTTTTCTGTTTTGTCTGAAGGGAATTAATCTAATTTGTGCTGTGCAGGTGTGTTTCATTTTTTCCCCCCTTTCCCAAGCACAATAAAGGGCAATAGGCAGGCAGATGATCCATCTTATGTAGATTAAAAAAAAGGCTTCCAATGTACCCATGTTAACCTCTAGCTGTATAGGTGCCAAGCAAACAATGAAGGATGTGAGAGACAAATGGAAAGGCCATTTCTCAAAGTAGTGCTTTGTTCAGGGTGGCAGGAAGACATTATGCCTTTAGAAAAAGAATTTGGAGGGTATAAACAGAGAGCAGGTGCATTGCCAATGTCTTCTTCCCTGTCTTTTGATAATATTAAGGCAAAAAGTCATTACTGAGGGTTCACATAACAATGGCAGAGACAGAGGGCTGAACTATTACCTTCTTTTAATCTATAGTTCTCAGTTGTAAAATATGTTGTATTTTGTTGGGGGTCCTGTGGGTTGGGCTCAGTCCAAAGACAGATTCTCGTTTTATCCGGCTAACCAGTTCTTCCCCCATCTTCCTTAATTCAATATGGAAAAGCAGATTGGAAGCTGAACAGTGTTTATCAAATAGAACAACAGCACAAGAAAGTTTTTTTTTTTTAGTGCAGAAAAACTGTGTTCTAAGATTCTTAGAGCAGCTGACAGACTATGCAACAAGCAATACCATGTAGTGTCACACCAGCTACCTCATTGCTATCACATGTAAATAATTAGGCTGTTTTGCTTATATTTTATGCGGTCAAACATGTAAACAGCACTACAGATGCAGAAATTATGGAGGACTTAATGTTACCACATAGGGCTCAGGTTGACAAAAAATAAAAAGCATTACCACAGGCTATTTAGTTTACAATTAATTATTCAAGACAAATTTATTTAACCAATTAATGAGCAAAAATGTTGGTTTTATGAATTCATTTCAATTCATTTTTAGTGAGCTTTTCTTCTCACATCCTGACCAGCAGAATAAAACGGAAAAGCTAATACAAATATAAAATAAGCCAACACGTTAGACATTGGCAATGAATTTTATAACAAGAGGAACTATACTGGGTAAAAGTGCAATATGGTAACCCTGTCGGCAACTGAGGAAACGAAAACAAAAAAAAATAGTGTGGGAGGAAAAAATCACCTCTGAGGGTTTGATTAACAGTGGCTGCCCCTTCCTGGGCTTCTACACCTAGAAATAGTGGGAGTAGCTGCAGCAGCAAAAGCTGACACTGATGTGGACAACATTGTTTTAGACAATAAATCAGTGTCGAGGTGCAGGGGTGATGATCTCATCCATCATGGTACAGAGTCTTCGGCTCCTAGCAACATGAGGTGCTGATTTCACAGCTAGTCTCCTCTGGCCTCATTGGGAGAGAAGGGGTGAACAATCCATGACTGTGATACAAAGTCAAAAAGAACCCGGGGGGGGGGGGGGGGGTNGGGGGGGGGGGGGGGGGGGGGGGGGGGGGGGGGGGGGGGGGGGGGGGGGGGGGGGGGGGGGGGGGGGGGGTCAGAATCTAATGATATAGAATGTATGGGATTTTACACTAAAAGACCAGCTGCAGCGTTTGGGTATGCAAGATTCAGCATTAGTTCTGTTTGATATTCCAAGGCAAAGATTTGCATTTTAAGTCTGGATTTAAATCCTGAGAAAGAAGGGGAACTCCTCACGAAGTGTGCCAGACTGCTCCAAAGCTCTAGTGGTAACTGCATGTCCTCCTATTGTAATTGGACTGATCACAAGTACTTTAAGATATCCAACATCTTTAGATTGAAGACAGCACTCTTGAAAAAAAATCGATAAACTGGAATAATGGCCCTATAAATTAAGATTTTATAATCTACTCTATATTTAACAGGAACCCAATGTAAAGACATAAGACCCTGTGTTATATGGTTGTACTTCCTGGTTTGAATGAAAATTCTAGCAGCAGCGTCCTGTATCAACTGTAGCCTGGTATGGACAGCCAGATGAGCATTACTGTAGTCAGTCTTGCTGAAACAGATAACAATCCTGGTTTATTTAACCCGATGTGTGGAAATGCATGCAAATCGTTTCTCCAGCTGTGGTGGAAAAATAGTGAATAACCCCCAAATAATTTCTTTTTGAAATTGTTGAAAGCACATAGGAAAATCAGGTTTAGTCTCCTTATACTCCATGCAGAATGTAAACAAACAAAAAAACAAAACCTTGTTTCCTTTGCAAGTTGTTCACTGTGTCTGTATTATGCCAATGTGATGTGTCTTTCTGGACGAAAGATAATTTCATGTGTGAAAGATTATAACCCCCAACAAGATTATGCTTAAATGACACACATTTATCAAAAGAACAGAGTAGAGGCTTTATTTCATTAAGTTCTAAATGGAGCAAGGTGCAACTGAAATGTTGTCAATTAATTCTGCACTAAACCCTATTTTTTTGGTTTAATATGCATTTAATATTGCGTGCATTCATCAGAGTATGTTTTAATCACACTGCTTCATACAACACACCACGATACACAAAGTCAGTGACTAACTGCTGGATGAATTATAACGCATGCTGATAAAATGTGTAGGCTGGGCCCATCCCCTTTAATTTGTGTGTTCCCCAAGCTGGCCATTGGTTGCCACCTGTTTCGCCACCGAAAGAAACCATAGCAATTCAAAAAGAGGCAAGGAGAACTATTTTGATTTCACAGGACACAGTCAGGATATTGGGAGCCCCTAATAAATGAAACATGTATCCTTGTGCTTTCTACAGCAATGAGGTTAGTTGACTTCCTCATCCATCATTAACGTATACAGCCTCATTTGAATGAAAGCATTGACTATGCCACTTTTTTTTTTTGCACACTGCACACATTTTTTGGTCAATGACAAAATAACCAAGTTGCTTCCCAACATAAGCTATATCTCTTGTTGTTAAGGGGAATCGATAAGGGGGTAGGAACTGAGATGCTCTTTTTTTCCTTTGGATTCAGTGAGGAAAAACAAAGGGTGGTTACTCAACAGTTCCCAAACAGCTAAGGCATTTCCTAGAGGAGCATCTTGTAGAGATCAAGTAATTTAAATGCTCCAATCACTGTCTGTCACTGTCACTCTCTCGCATGTGAATACCTCTGTAGTCAGAGGGGCCATGTGAGTGAAAATTTCACAGCCAGCTGACTGGAAAAACCAGCTGTGAGTGTGTATACAACCCAGTCAGTCTGGTCCCTGTTCCCACCTTATCAGCATTACTGAATTTCACTCCTGACAAAATATTCCAGTAATGTCAACTCCATGTAAAACACACTTTGTGGTGACATTCCTTAGATTTAGTGTTTAAAAACTTTTTTGTTTAAATTTTCTTTTTTTAGTTTTGGGTGGATTCAAAATCAGAATGAGTAGCACCGTGTCCTCGTGGTGACGGCAGTGCAGGGGTTGGTTTCAGTCATTCTGTGTGGAGTTTGCATGTTCTTCCAATGTCTATGTCAGCGCTTCCTCTGGCGCTCTGGTTTATTCCCATGAATCAAATATGTGCTTCAGGTTAACTGGTCACTGTAAATTGCCTAAAGCATGTGTGTAGTTACCCTGCAATGAATACTCTTCTCACTTTTAGCCTCGTGATTCTGCAAGAGGCTCTGGAGCCTCTGTAACCCTGACAAGCAGAAAGTGTAAAAGATAATTGATAGCTATATAAAGACTGTTCCATTTGATATATTTATAATACAAATGTAGCACCAGGGGGAAACGGCACATATATATATACACACACACACACACACACACACACACACACACACACACACACACACATTGTGTAGGGCTATATTCAGCAGCACAGCTATATTCATCAAATATAGAACACTGCACATGCCCACACTCTGCCACTGTTAGACATGAAACCACCTCTAGACAACCAAAAAACATCTAGTTGCAATGACTCCTCTATTTCAGGCCTTTTTGTCCACAGTAAGCAAACTAGCCCCTGGAGTGAGACAGAGAACCATTCTAAACCACTTTTCCCCAACAACTTCCCCAACTTACGAGCTCCATAATAAAGCAATCTGAAGAATTCCCGAATCCATGCCCTCTTTTGGAAGATTGCTCCTCTGTAGTGTGACCCTAACAATTAACCTCATTACCAATTTAATAATTACTTCCATGTCACCCAATCACTTGCAAAAAATTAGACAACATAAACACTTTTCCACTCCTTTCCATGCATTTGTTCTAACCTGGCAGAAAAAAAAGCAAAACACAAAAATAGTGCCCTGCTAATTAATCACATTGGATAACACAATATTAACAATTTTCATTATATAAGCACTGGTTTAAAAATTATTTCTCAGCAGGACCATTTTTTTCCGATTAAATGTTTTGATCTACAGTTGTTTTTTTAACCATTTTCACTTTTTTGTATCATGTGGGAGAGAAACAAAGCAAGTTTCTGCTGTGTTAATTGGCTTAAAAATGTTATTATTTGCATAACTGAGATATGAGCCATATAATGAGGCTTACAATTGATACAAAGCTGAAGCTTACAATTGACACAAATGTGTTACTGTTTGGTGTGTTTATGTTTACCCGTTATGTTGTATGATTTCAGATGAAAAAAATTCATAAGCCTGCTGTAAATTCAAGAAGACCAAGATGCCTTACTGTTGTACTTAAACGTACTGCAAATAAAAGGCACATTAAACAGCATGTGATGTACCTGCACAACCACTATGGGTAGTTTTTATAATGACCAATAAACCTGAAATAATTGGACTGTGGGAAACCATAGCACTCCAAGGAAGCCGACACAGACTGAGCTGAATTCACATACCCAAGTGGGCGAGGTGCTATGAAGCAACCACAGCGCAACCTGTTAAGCCACCAATCTGCCTAAATGCATAAATCACGTGTTTCTTATGGTTAAATTTTTGGGTGAGTGTTTCTCAAGTTAATTATTTGTCATGGCACAAAATAAACTGTCACACCAAATGAGTATGCGTTTTTATTTGATCAGACATCAAAAAAAAAAATTACATTAGGTTTTTGAAAAAAATCCAATTTTTATCAGTTGTTACGTTTCATTCATATGCATTTGGAACCTATGATATTAAAAGAAATAGACAAGAAAATAACAGGAAGTTAAAACAAGACGAGTGTATTTGCATTCGGAAGGTTAGGGTAATAAAACGACTAATTATATGTGTTCAAATGCTGAATGAATTTCCAAGGCCAGAATTTGCAGAACAAATATTGCTTAATAAAGCAGACTTAGCCTTAGACCCATTAAAATTAACTGGTGGTCTCTGTGAAAGTTCAGACACTTACACACTAATGTCTATGAAAGCAGACGCGTGTAGGTATGAATTGACGTATTCAGTTTAATGTTGGTGGGTTGTTCCAAAGCCGTAGTTGAGAAAGCAGAGTTCACAGTACCAGGTGTCAGTCCAGAGAAGTCAGCGTAACAAACCGGGATGAAGCACAAACAATATCAGTAATGAGAAAACAGGTCAGTAACACAGAGTAGCAAACAGAAGAATCAATCAGTACACACAGAAAGCTCATGGCAATACTTCACAGAGACCCGCTGGAAACACACGGGTATATATAGGGCTGAGTGAATGAGAAGCAGGTGCAAGGGAACTAATCCTCAGGGGAGGCGGAACGGGTGTGATGTGATCTATTGCAGGAGACGTGACAGTCTGTGTCTGTATGTTGTGCTATAAGCGTTGAACTAAGTTATCCATTTGCCCTGAAGTTTAGCTGCATTTTATGACCTACACAATCTGTTGAATTGACCGTCCCACCATTAGTTAGAATCACACATTCCTGGTTTTATTACTTTATTAGCATATAAAGGATTAAAACTTAATGACAGGCCTGGCCACCTGCTGTTGGACAGATCACCAGTGTAAGAACCCTTGTGTGCTGGCTAGGGGTGACCTATGGATCCCTTCTGATCTACCTTTGACCTGCAGCTCCTACACACCTGTGTATTGCTCCAGAATCAATGCCTGTAGCAATAAAGCTTTGATAAGGACTTGATGTTGTGGGTGGAAACTTTCATACTCTGTCTCCATTAAGATACAGGAGTAGCCAAGTTCCAGGAGGGGAGCACAACAGTATGTCACCTGAATATACATAAAGTCTTGTTCTTCTCCAGAGAAATGATGAGTATGTCTGGCAAAACTGTCCGAGACACTGGTGTTGGCTGCCAGAGTGAAATGATTGTCCTTTGTGATGACATTTGCAAAGACAGAGGAACTGCAGACAGCCCCCACCAGTATTTGCTGTGCTTGGTGTGCAGACAGGCAGAGATGACCTGCCAGTTAGGGGTCAGGTTAAAAAAAATTTAAAATAAAATACCATGTTATATTTCTTGTTTTCTTGTGTTTTGAGAACTTTGCCTCTTTTTTTCACTGTCCTGGCAACATTGTGAAAATGCTGCAACACAATAGGTTGTGCAAAAGTCAAAATGCATCATGACGTTTCATTTAGCCCTCATAAGATAGGTCATTATTTTAGTAAAGATTTGTTCAATTAGCCTTCTCAACACATGTTATGGAAGCTTTATACTGAATTACTTCAGCTAAAACAAGGACAAGCACAAAATGCCTAATCACTGAGGGCCATAAATACAAGTTTGTGCGAAATAATGTAACATTTCAACTAAAATATTAGTCCCTCACCTATACTTTAATAGCTTGGTTGACATTTAGTACAAGTGCATGTTTCTGTTAAAAAAAAAAAAAAAAACCTTCCGTTTTGATAATTTGCATCTAATAAAGACTTTAGAAAGGATAAGCTGAGTTGAGTTTTGAGAACTGATCAAGTAAGGAATGTCCTAAAGTAGCATCAACTTTCACATTTATTTTGTGGCGATGCCCTATTAAAAGACACAAAAATTCCTTCTTCCCTTCTATCTCTGAAACCAAAAACGATTGCTTTATAACCTTATTAATATTTTTTCCATCGAAATTTTATTTTCATCTAGAGCAATCAGGTGTCAGCCATTTATGGCTCACATCTTTGAACAGGTCTTACTGTGGACAGTGAGGGCTTAAACACGGTTGTCACAGAAACTATTTTTTGTTACTAAATAAGCACGATGGTATGGCTGGCATGGAGTCCACTAGTGTTGTCCAGGCAAAGGTTGTGTATAATGGCATGTGAAAGGTCCTGTGTCTGACCTGAACGTCATGTGTGTGCTCTCTCTTCTCTCTCCTTTGCTGATTTCAGGAGCAGGAGTTTTTTTTTTTTTTTTTTTTTTTTTTAACCAAGATATATGTNGTGTGCTCTCTCTTCTCTCTCCTTTGCTGATTTCAGGAGCAGGAGTTTTTTTTTTTTTTTTTTTTATTTGTAACCAAGATATATGTAAACGTTACAATCGAACTGCAATTTATAGCCTTCACATCAACTCTGTAAAAAACTGTTTTTGTGGTGTTACACTCATGCTTTAATCCAAGTGATTTTTGGGTGACCTGTAAAGTTTAAAGAATATTTCTATCTCAGCAGGAAGAACATTTTTCCACTCAAAGAAAATTAAAAACTAAAGTAATAAAGCAGAGCAAACATGCCTATCGCTGCTTGCATCAGTGTTATCTGAAGAGGTTTCTTTTGTAGCATAACAAAAAATCAATCTCTGCAGTTCTTCCTGCAACAGAAAATCCCATTTATTATTGTTTTATTGTACTAATTTCTGTTGTATATCTAATTTATTTCACCTAATTGGTATAAGGTGCCAAAATTTGAGTATTAATAAGAAGGTTGTGCTTTTGTCTACAGAAGGAGGAGGAGGTAGTGCAAATGGTCCAGAATGGAATTCCACACTCCTGAATTTAAGTTTACTTAAAAGGCATTACTTCTGTTTCACTCCAGGATCAATTTGAAATAAAACTAAACTTGTGCTACAGCATGTCTTCCAAAGCGATGGTTAACCTATAATGTGTTCTACTGATAATGTGAAGCACTGCATCAGACAAAAATTACTGCCAGAAGCCACTGGGAGACATAGTTTAGAGCTTATATATGATATATATGATAAGTTGGACATGACATATGTCACCACTACTTAGTATGTGCAAAACTGGGTTTTGAGTCCTGGTCCAAGAATACAATTGCTGTTCAGGAAGAGTCCTTAGGCAAGGCCAATGCTGCACTTGCTTAACTCTAAACAGGAGAATGACAGGAAAAAAAGAGAGCCCTGCTGGCTCAGATATTGGCTAGATTAATAAGACTGTGCTGAATGCTGGGCAATCAGTGCGAATACATGGTAAATACTCTACTGGAACCATTTGTAGATGGGCAAGATCTGATATTACAGACTTGATGAAATGGTACTATAATAGTAAATCCAATAAGAGAAGCTACAAGAAAGGAGTGTAGATAAAGAAAAAAAAACCCATCTGCACTCAAGAGAAAAACAGTCACAGTGCCTAAATATCAAAAGAAGCACACTATCAAAACCGGAAATAAAAAGTTGCTAACCATCCTGGATATTCTACCTGGAAGTGACAATCAAGACAACCTGCAAAGAAGTCAGTAAGCTGCTTGAGCAGCAGAAGGTAATCATGATTAAAAGACCATCTAAGGGTTACTTATAGCTGCATTACAATAAATTGTTGGTTACAGCTCTACAGAAAGCCAAAACTGATTGGTACTGGAAGAGCACGTTACACCACACCAATGGTTGAGACTTGAAAGCAGAATTCCGTGGCAGGAACCACTCCATCTCATCAGCAGATGTCCAAAAGTGGGTGAAAAGCATCAAAAACTGGATATTATCTAATCCTCCAAAACATCCATCCAGAACATGGAAGCTCCTGTTGTGCATCATAACCTCTGAGCTGAATGCAGATGTTAATAAGTACATGGAAACTACCCAGAATGGAATCAGAAACAGCAGCACCACAGCTAGGTCAGGCTGTCTACCATGACACCAAAACTGTTGCCTGGACTGATTACAAGAAAGTATATGATTGGGCACCATGTGAGTTAATACATGAACATCCAGTACAGTGAACAATAGCAAACTGTCACAACTTGATTCTGGAGGTGGAGCGAATACACTTTTTTTTCCCCTGATAGGCTGCACAACACTTGGCTCACAATGTGTGGCAAAGGTTAATCGTTAAAGTCCAAGAGTGAAAGGAGGCACTGATACTATTTGTCACAAATATGTGACTGTATTTGAAGGGCTCTTGGAGGAGTTTCTGCTACTCTTGGAGAGTAGCAGATATGGAAACAAATACTATTTCCAAAGGATCTTTCTATATGACATTCACAACCAAAACTCTTCAGCAGAGGAAAAGAGATGCCCCACTGTAGCTTCGGAAGGACTAAACCACTATAAATAAAAGATTGTTACAATAACCGTATACATTTCTTCACTGTATGCTACTGCTCAGGTACCACAAGCAAAACCAGTTGCACTACCAGCGCTTCATGTAAGTTTAGAGCACCTGTTGCCAATTTCAACATTGAATTGCAAATATAACAACAGTGAGAATATCTGCCAAATGCTAATCACTGTTGTACCACAGACAGTAGTGAATTTATTGTCATTCTGCAGCTGTATAGATGTACAAATGGAACAAACTGTCATTTCTTGTAGACCTGGTACCCAATACACAAAAGACAAGCACAGGACACATATGCAGTATAAAAAAGACACATGCAGATTGAGGTAGGACAGATAAATCAATGCTAGCACTGATATGCGTTGTACACACACCATGACTTTCCACACTCCATCTTCTGTGCTCTGTGTGACACCACTACACAATCGGCAGCGTCTTCTCCCTCATTTTGGCCACAATCAAGGCTCCTGAAACCTACTCTGAATGCAACATCGTGAGCTGGGAATCCCAGTCTCTTGCTTTACTTCCTTCGGGTAGATGTGTGTGCCAGGCGACACATGTCGCTGCTGGGAGATATGAGTTACGAGGGCGTGTGAGCTGAACTCGCGTGGCTGTATTGCTAGTGGAGAGCTGAAACAGAGAACTCCCACCTCTTGAGCGAACAGTCAGGAGTAAGGACAGTCCTACTGCCATTAGAATGTTTGTTGGGTGCGTGTGGAATGTGAACGGAAAAAAGCGAAAAAAGACGTTGGAGAGGCTGCTGTATCCTAGCATGCTGTCATCTTCCATGCACATTTCCAAAGCAAACAGAGGGAAAAAAACAAAAAGCGGGCAAAAACCAAAACGACAAACATAATGGTACAGCAATAGATGGAGAAAAACGAGGAAGAAAGCAACAGCAAAAACAAAGAAAAGTGAAAAATTGAACCAAGGTGGACTGGAGAGACCTCTGCAGGTTAGTGAGCCACTCTCTTGTTCCCATCTCTATGCCATAACATATGGCAATAAAACAAGATATTAATTATCTTCAAGTGCTTGGCTAGATGTGTACAGCTATGATTGAGCCAGCATCTGCTGGAGAGATAACACAATAAAATGAGCTTTTCAGATTTCAACTGTGCTGAAAATTATTTTTTTTTATTCTGAACATTTAAGTAGTCAAACTTTACAGGTTGCAGTCATCTTTGTTGCCACTATTGATCATTCAGACATCACAACAATCAAGCCACAGCTACCTACATCACACTTGTTGATGTCCAAAATTTTGGACCCATACTGGTTTCCCTGTGTTCAGCTTGTCTGTTTTAGGCCGATAATGCAGAATGTGACGCTGCACTTCTGCCTCCATCTCTCCAGATGGAGTTTATTCAGCTGTTGGGTTTTCGCAATTGCCAAAGTCAATTAGCAGGAAGATGTGACTGTCTGAAGGATTCTTGGCAACACCCCCCCAGTTTTGGAAATGTAATCAAAGCTAAATTCTTCGTCCTTAGTGCAACTTTTGGCAGTTTTATTCCATAGTCTTTGGTTCATCCATGCATGAGAATATCATGTGGCCTATTATTTAGTTGTGAGGGTTTACTGCTATATTGGCAAAAGTGCATGAAATGGCTGTTGTAAATGAGAACATTTTTTTTGACACGACTGAACAACACAAATGAATAAACATGGGAAAGAATGCACATGCTTGTTGGGCGATGGACACGAGGAGCCCGCTAGACTTTGGCTGCTTTATTACGCCATGCTTTTTTTTCTGATGACTTGGAGTGTTGTAGTGCATTTTTTACTCATTCAGGTTAAGAGCAAAACCTCAGACGCAACATGAAACATTTTTTGAAATGATAAAATACTTGTCTTCAAAGACAGTATTACCAATTGCCTGGTTAAGTAGGTTGTTGTCATTTTCTTACACTGATAGAACTTATGTAAACATAAATTCATACTTTTTGATGGATAAGAGTCCATTAATGGTAGTGTTATGGTCCTGGAGATTTTCAACCACTAACAGTTTAAAAGGAGTCATAAACGATCAGTCAGAATACTAGGAGGTGAATTGACCAGATTACTGCAAGGGTGGAATAAAAATACTGGAGTCAGCAGTCCAGGACTGGAGACTGAATAGCACCTTGCTGCATGAGATAGACAAAGCCAACACTCTTTACCAGAAGGGTATTCGTTATACTGAAAGCAAAACTGTTTTGAAGCACTTTCAATGATTTCAATAAATTTGTCTAAATTTACTACAACTGTAAAAAAGGTCTCAAAATAATGAAGCTAATTTAAAGTGACTTCAGAGAAGGCTGACTAAATAAATGCTCAGATTCAATGAAATAGCAACATACACACCAGATCAAACAGGGAAGATTTTTCCAGACCTGCACTGCACAAACCAAATGCTAACAGACTCTATTGTATCCACAGAAATAACAAATCATTTGTTTTGGCTGGGCCTCAACATCAGCACTATTTAAGTTAATTAAAATAAACTGACAATTCAGTTACTTTTTCTTCAGGGACTTATTAAATAGTCATTAATGAATACATTAATATGTAGAACCATTTTTGACAACAAATGATTCTAAAGATTTTTTTACGAATTACTCAGCTTTATTAAAATAAGTATCTCATTCAATTACCTGTTTAGGTATTACGGACAATTGAAATTAAAATCATTATTTTAAGAAAATGTGGGTGAATTGGTGTTCTTGTTAACAGTATTTCAAACTGGAGGTTTCTTTATTCTCAGCCTTTGCATCAGCTATCCTGTATCTAAATATATGACAGTTTGAAATTACGTAAATTTTACCTTTATGTAATAGAACAGAAGGTATCTGGAATGTAAATTAAACTGAATATTGCTTTGATATACATTGTATGCTTGTACTTCTTACCACTCATTGGATTATTCACATTTTCTGCAGGCGTTTTTTGTTATTTTCTTGGATCCCTCTACTTTGCATTTAGGACTGTTCAACAGTAATATTTTTTTCATAAAAATTGCCTCTAACTGTACTATTCAAAAACAGGAACTGAGCTATAAAACTACAATATGAGATTCTTATAAGTATAAATGGATGAAAATGACCAGGTTGTACTCTTCCTCATAATTATTTCATTTATATGGTAACCAAAAATAGTCATATCAAGGCAATTTCTATCTCCTCCATCAGTCCCCTGGCAGATGACACCACTTTATTAGAAAAAGAATATTTCAATGTGTCATATGTGAACTCTAGTCTTTGTTCTTTATCTGCATCTGTCTAGTTATGAAAACTGAAGCGTTAAAGAGAATTCTGATCCTGTTGCTGCCTCAGTCTACCAAAGATTTAATCTGTGGAGTCAGAGAGACCTGTCTGTTATTGGATGGATTTTAAGTAGCAAAAATGGGGCAAGTTCCAGATTAGAGTTGTTTATACTCTGTCGCCCAACCCCATCATTTTAACGCACCTGAGAAAATACAGCAAATCAAGTAACGCATTCTATTTTTAACATCACACATGAACTATGCATCATCCTTTTTATTTCCAATACTGATACAGATTTTTCTTTTTAGCTGAAATTTCTCTGTATTCACTTGTGACGCTGTTGGGAGGAAGCAGACGTATGCAGGCGCGAGTTAGCAAATGGTGTTTATGTTCGGGGAAGTTCCAGAATCCTGATCAACACACAGGCAAGGGTAAGATCCAGAAGTCAACGGAGTACCAAAAGTGGTCGGGCTAGATCGAAGGTCGGGGACAGGCGAGGGTCGAATACTAGAAAGGCTAATGGGAGAAATGCTCAGTAGTAACATGGGCAATACTTCGCACCAGCGTGTTGGGCTACACAGGTTTTTATACCTTATTCGGGGAAACAAGGAGCAGGTGCTGGCAATTGTGGAGCTGGGCAGAACAGCAGGCAGAGCAGGGGGCATGACATCGCTTGAATATTCAGCCTGGTTTCTGGCTGACACTTTGTCCCCATGGCATCTAGAGAACTCGTTTTATGCTTTTATTTGTTTTACAGAAAGACTTTGGTTGTCAGCATTATTAATGGTTACAAACTATCAACTTTCCATATCACTACATCAGACTGAGTAAATTGCCTTGTTCATAAACTGTTCAGCTAAACAGTCATCCTGTTTCCCATGCCAGAATTTTCAGGGTTCTGAGTCACATGGATGTGTGGGTTTACCCACATTTTGATAAGGTTTTCTTCAAAGGAAGTTCACACTGATGTACTAAATCACAGCAATTACAAGCATTCTTCCCATCAACTCTGTTCTGATTTCAGCCTTTGTGAATTCTAGAATGTGTAACTGGATTTTATTGCGTTTTACTTTTTCCGTTATGTCCCTGAGCAGTTGTGGCGCAAGAACACCGTGGCAGTTTTTATATGAGATAAACGTTTACGAAGAGGATCGTAAATGGGTGACTGTGCCTTCTCTCTCTTTTTTTAAAGTTTATATCCACTGTTTTTATATTCAGCTTGGTCCTTTTATTCGGTGACCACTGTATGTCTGTCATATTTTACTCAAATACCGTTTTAACATTTCAGATGATGCAATACACACAATTGAAGCTCATCCTAAAGTTTAAAATATGGCTTTAATTGGAAATTGATGTAATTTTCATCCTGCATATAGATTGTGATGGTTTTTCCATTTCTCCCTGTAATGTTCAAATTGCTCAGTTTTCCAGTCCGCCTACTTCTCAAACTAACCATATAACGTGACAAGGCTCTTGTACTCCAACTTGCTGTTCATGCATATTTTGTGTGTGGGCGGGGGGGGGGTCAATGTACATGATGCATATGAAATGTTAAGGTATTACCACCTCTTCACACCAGGGATGTAACACAGGTATTACAATGGTAGGCAATAACATGGTGTAAATTACTGAACATTAGTTCCACCTCAAAATGTGTAGTTATTTGTTACTATTAATTAAAAAAAAACATTCTCAGCAAGCTATTGTCTTTATTGTCTTATAATCACCAAGAGCACCAAAATATGGGCTCAGTGATGAAGATATTCTGTATAAACTTGCTCCTGGTGTTTTTAAAGTGACTGTAAGTGAAGAAAGACATAGAGGACCAGTTGACCTGAATTTTTAAATAATTTAATATCCATTTTTCCTACAGTTCTTATTTGCCAATGGCATCATCCCTTGAGTTATGAACACAATTTAAGAGCACATGCTATAATAAACAGTTTCAATAAGAGCCACCATTTCGATTGACACGACTATATACAGAAGTGGCAAAAAGTATTGGGACAATTCCACTTTTTCCAAAAAATTCACACATTTTTCTGAAATAAGCGGAAACTCTCTTTTCAATGTTTAGTACGATACACACAGTGACGCAAAATGGTGGAGGGAGGACTTAAAGAAAACATTATTGTGCTGTGTTATGAAAAAACATTTTTTTGGTATTTATAAGAATTTTTTAGCCTTTTTGGATTGTTTTTGGGACTCATTGTTGCACCTTATGGACAAAAACGCAAAACTGTTTCAGTGAATTTTTTTGGGGGGGTCTTTAATTACCATTAAGTTGCTATACTGGGGCAACATAGTCTGTCATGTATTAAATATGCAGCTAATCAGCATAAAAATTGCACAAAACATCCACAAAAAACATTAAGCTGTTTTGGTCCTCTCACGGAAAGAGACTGCATGGCCTAAAATGCTAACGTTTCTGAGATAGTAGATATGCACATGTGGGGCTGTGGAGAACAGCATTTCTCACATGCCTACTCAGTTTGGGGTATTTATTTATGTGAGCCAAGTGACTTCAAATGAGACCGTGTCTCATGTTTACTTCCCTGGGGTATTTGACCTGCTCTGTTGTAACTCCGTGTGAGTGAAGTCATCTGTTGCCACTTCAAAGGAAGACCCTCTTCCAATGGACCCCATATTGGGGATTGCTGTTCTTGTATTTTATTGATGTTCTTGGTAGAATGTGACACTGCTCACTCTGTGACAAAATATTTTATGCACTTATTCAGCAGTCCATTGGTCATAAAAATTTCTTTTTATACTGGAAATTCATAGTAAACTCATTGGCTCACTATAGCAGAGTGTCTTTGAGTCACAAGAGGAAACCTGGACTTGGTCCTTGAACTTTCCCTACTCTAGTATCATTTGTTTGATGCCCTCTTTCATTAATAAGCATGAGATGTACTCAGACCAACCATTTAAAAATCCTTTTGGGGAAGTGAGGTGTACATCACTCTAAAAAAAAAATAAAAAAAATTTATTCAAGACATATAGAATACGGAAATCCTAGTATCTAGGATGAAAAGCTGTTGTCCCTTTTTCTGTACATCTATGTCAAAAATTTATGACATAAATTGCTTTGTAAGAAAATGTTATTTCTGTGTAGTTCCTGGTGAGTGCTCAGATTCTCTTCCCCAATATCCTGTTGTCACACATGGTTTGTAGTTCAGTTTTGAAAGTGACTGGCATTTGCTTTTATGAGTAGATTTGTATTTTTGAGGACATCTAGTTTTTATTTTGTGGCTGAAATCAAATGATTCTGTAAACATCTTTCCATTTTAAAAGCATCATAGGCTTTAATCATAAAGGCTTTAATTTAATTTACATTTATGTAAAGACTTTTTGATGGCTCAATGGATGATGGATTGATTAATATTATATACTGTGGGAAAGCAAGTTTCATACACACATGAATTAATTGCAATGAATATTATTAAAAATAAAAAAAATCCTGTTTGCATGTCAGTTATTTTAAGCATTCAATATTTCTACTGTAAATGGGTAATTAGTAAGGCTATACATTTATTTTGTAAAATTATCTTCTTACATTGATTCATAGCCATTTATTCATTTGTTATATTCTCAAACTTTGATAATCACCCATGCAGGATGGAAACTACAATATTGCATCGGGAATCGTAGATCATAGTCTGTGAACTCCCTCCAAACCTTAGCTGTGCCTTGATATCCTGTACATGGGTATCATAAGCAGGAGTGGAGAAAGACACAACTTTGCCAAAGTCTGACACCCGCATTGGCAAACTTGACTTAATGGACAACATGGGCACAGCTTTCATATACGGAACGGATAACACTCTTCTCCAAACCCTGTGCCAGGACAAAGAGTTGGTCCACTGTTTCACAACCACGACAAAATCTGCATTGCTTCTTCTGATACTGAGGCTCAAATATTGGCTAGAGACCAGTGCCCTCCATGGTAAATGGAGGCTGAGAAATGAGATCCCCTTATAGTTGGAACTCACCCTCCCATTGTCTTTTTTTAAACACAGGGAGCACAACCCCAGTCTGTCAATTCAGAGGTACTTTATCCACCTTCAGTGCCACATTGAAGAGTCATGTGATCCACCCACCCAGTATCTTGAACATCTCTGACTGACTCTTATCCATTCCTGCAGTGCTACTACCATGGAGGTCATGCACCACTATGGTTGCCTTGGAATCAACGATGAAGTCTAATCCATCAGAGATATCACACACTGGCTCCTGATAGGGAAGCTTGTCCACTGTTTTAAGAAGAAATTCTGCTTCCACCAATCCACCTTCTCCCCAGAAGTGGTCAGTACTGCTCTGCCCCTCCTTAGCAGAGCCTGAGCAAAGACAAGCCTACTGTGCCTAAGGTCAGTTGATTTGCCAGAATATTTTCAGCCCATCTTATTCTCCGTGGGCTCTCCAAACTCCTCCTCTGTCCAAACTTTATTGACTATCTTTGTTGCAGCCCTTGCAGCCTGCTGAATCAGGAGATCCTAGCAATTCTCAGAAGGCCTCCTTCTTCAGCTAAACAACTTCCCTCAATATTGGTGGCCATCTGTGGTTTCTAGGGTTGCCACTGTGAGAAGTACCATCCACAGCTTTTGACAGGCCACATATTTAACAGCCACATTCATAACTGAGGTCTTAAACATGTCAAACATTTTAGTCTGAATGGACCATCTTTATGACCTTGGACGTGAATGTGGAAAAGTGAGACGTTTTCTCAGGGGTGGGAGTCACAGAGCTGTTTGTCAGTCTTTCCCTCAGGAAGTTTGGGTCTCCCAGGTCTGTCTAACTGATGCCCTGTATGTTGACTCCATCTCACCACCACATTGTGATCAGTTGACAGTTTTGCTCCATGCTTCACATGAAAAAATTCTTCATATTTTGGATCACCCCGTGTATATTATCTTTTTATTTATTTATGCACTAAATTTGTGCTTCAGCAATTTCACAGCACTACCTCAGTCATCAACAATAATTGTCCATTTGTTCATTACTTTTGAATCTACTGTTAGTGTCAAGCTACAAACCTCAGAAGCACCTTACTGAAACAGAAAATATGCCACTAGTCACAAACATCAGTCAGTGGGACATGGTTAAGCCAAACTAATTACTCCACAAGATGTATTTATTATGTCAGCACCCTACCGTAACACTGCACTTTTTCTATGTTAGCCTCTGAAGAGGTGATGTTCCCTGTATTCGCATTTCTAATCCCTTCAAGGCTCGTTCCACTTCTTTGAGGTTTACTGCCCTCAGCCACCTGTCCTGCATGTTCGCCTCTCCCCAGGACTGCCAACCACGTACTTGTTGCACATCTGTTTCACAGGTGATTAGTCAAGGAAACGTGAGCATAATTTATGTGAACATAAATCTATTGATTTCACACTTTCATCCCTCTGGAGGCACACAGCCGAGCAGAGCAACTTTAAGGATTTTCAAGGTTCCTTTAGAGGTGCATTGTGTAGCATAGTCTTTTTTTAGTCTTATTATTTCTTTTATTAGTATTTTTATTGAACAATAAGGTGCTTAAAGTGAGATATTAATTATCAAAGACGTGCAGTACAGTAGCTTATATGCACAGCATTACTTTTATTGTAATTTTGCAGAACTGATACCCTTAAAGTCCATGGAGCTGTTCAGTGCTTGACCTTGTCTGATGAAGTTATGGCTCATTTGGCCTCTAGAGGAGTGTGTGTCATAATGATACAATGCAGTCATTTTGACTAGACACAGTCCCAAGGCGAGACAGAGTGACTCCTCTAATTACCCCTTGTAGGAAATTACTGAAATTGCTTTAAAAAGGGATGAATTTTTCAATTTTGGTCTTCACTTCATTATATAAAGGCTGAGTTATACTTCTGAGCTTGCAGTTTCACCAAGTCCCCGTTATTGGCATATCATTCACTGCATATGTTGTATATATATACTTTGTGACTATGTACAAGTTATATATAAACTTGCTTCCCACGGCTGGTTTTTGATTCATGCGGTGTGTGATTTTTTTTTTTGCTGTTAGTGATCAAGCTCTGTGGTTGACCACTGGCATTAAGATTGACCTGCAGGTCATTTCCATCACTTGGCATTGGACAATCCTACTGCTGCAGCTCATCCCTTGTGGTTCACAAATGACTGGTCTTGCTCAAAAAAACACTCCTTACAGAGCCTGCAAAGCACTCGCAGTAAAATGCCCCTCATGACTGCATACCCTTTGGAAACCTGTTATATCCCACACAGCCTCCTACTTCCTATACATCTCTGTGAGCCCAGCATGAGAGGATCAAATGTACCATGCAGCCACCCTATTGTGTTGGGCCGACAGAGATGATCTAAATGAACAGCAGGGGTTGTTCAAAGCTCCCCGTGGTTCAATTTTTTCCCAGTGAGCTGTGCAAATGCAATTGAAGAAGAGACTTCCTTTTCATTTCCCTCCTACTCTTGATTTCTCAACCCAGGAAACCACATTGGTAGTTATAACACAAACAATGCATTTTTCCTCTGACCATAGTCCTAACCTTCACCTGGCTTCCTACCATGATTTCAGATGAATACGTTATCGACTCACAGAGATTAATTTTTTTTCTAATTTTAGCAACTAGGACTTTTGTTTCCTCCTTAGGCTAAGATGTCAATTCTTTGATACTACATTAAAAAAAAGATTATAATCAAGCTGAGATGAGAATGTGAGAGCAGGAGGAGATAGTAAATGCAGGTGGTGTAGACATTCTGTTGGAAAAGGGAAGGTCATGGACAGGGCATGCTGAAGTAAAGCTGGAAAAAGCTTTACTTCAGCATGGAAAAGCTGGAAAAGCTTTGACATGCCCATGATCCACATGCAATGTCAGGACAAGAGGGGATTCAAGATGCCCCTGTCTCCTCCTGCTACTTTGCTGTTAAAGCCAAGTGGCAGTTCTCAAGCTCAAAGTCCAAGTAACAAAGTGGTGAACTATCTGAGTTAAAAGTTTCGGAATCAAATTTCTTCAGATGAAATGTTTTCTTTCTGTGTGGGTTTCCTCTGCTGGGTGCTTCTCACAGGACATTATTTTTTGAACTTGTGAATTTTCTTCATTGTATCTGATGGTGTGTGGATGTGTGGTGTTGTTAGCAATTTACAAAAAACTGTCCAATCTGCACTGTTAAAAAATTTCAGTCTACATGTGCTTCTTCTTTTTTCTGTACTTTGCTGATTTTTCAGTAACTACCAGTATCATTGTATCAAGACAGCTGCAATGGTTTGCTGATTAGAGCCAAGATCACTACACCAAATAAGCTATTACTGAAAATAGTTGGATGATCTTGCAAAAAAAAAAAATCCAAAAATTGGTGTAAAAATGAATAATTATGAAAGGTTATGTAGATGTGTTATGCTTAATATATTGTTTAATTGGCTTCATGGTAAAAAGTCCTATTCTACTTCCTTCCCTTCAACATCATGAGATACATCTTTGCCCACTGGAAGGCAACAGTGACAAGCAGGGTGTCTATTTAAAGTTCTGATTATATCACAGAGGATTTCCTAGCCACTGCAAAAGATAAGATTCACAATCGCGAGAGCAGAGCTAGTACTGTATTTATCCTCTTTCCTTTCTACAACTGCTAGAAGAGATTTCCATTTAAATCCAGTGAGTTGACAGCAAGAAGATGATCTCTAATAGTTATCTCTGAAGAATGGATTTGTGGACAAAAATTAGTTTTTCAGCAGAGCTCCCTTATATTGTATATTTATACAACTGAAAACAAGTTCTGATAAATTACTATTAGACAGTTCTTACAGTTTAGGCACTTGCAGATAATGTTTCACAGAATGTGTTTTATTTATTTGCAAAAACAAAACTGAGACCAATAAATCTGTTGCTAATAGCTTGTTGATGACAAAGTACCAATCTATCCTCCCACCTTTTATCTTCAAGTAACAAATTTAGATCTTTCTGTCCAGCCTGTTTCGCTGAAGTGAACGTGTCACAGGTACATTTGTAATAGAACTCCACTCTACCAGCTACTGATGGAGGAAACAGAAGCATGATACCTGGTGGTTACCACCAACTCCTGAAAATGAGTTCACTACAGGAAGCATATTGGACCACTGGTGCCTTCTTTCAGCTGCACCCTTATCAGCACTCATGGGACTGCCAGTTCTCCCACACAGCTAAAATGTTCTGGCTGGTTTTGCATTTTTCAACACCTCCCCCAAAAATACTTCAGCTCTGCATTTAATTTAATTATTTTCATTTTTTCCACCTCTTTCTTTCTGTCATGTTAATTATGTGACAGGTTCATCATTAACCTTCTGTAATGTCTGGACTTCTCCATGATCCCACAGTTGCACAATATAGCTTGGAGAATATTTAATGCCTAAGTCTCACATACTGTCAGTACGACTGTGGTGTCCAATTAATTGACATTTTATCTTTTAATAACACTTAAGTGTCATTATTATGTCTCTTAATTGCTCAGTACTTTGGGTTGAGATTGTCAGCACACTGGCCAAATGCCAAGAAATTCTCAATATTCATGTAGGATGTGAGCTGCTAGGCAGGTATTGGGCAGAGCTTAGCACTGAATGATAATTAGGAGGGAGAATAATTCAATGGCTATGTGGAATGCATTGTAGATGGAACCTCAATCAGCGTGTTGCAGAGAGGCACAGCGGCAGCCTTGTAAGGATAACCAATGCATTCTGCATCACATTTAAGCTCTAGAATCCACTGCGATACAATTACATGAACTATAAACCATATGTAGTTGCGACAGTAGAATAAAGCTGGCACCCCTTTTAATTTTTAAACTGACATCATACAGAAGCTGGGAATGTTGTGCAATTGGAGCTCTTTATAATTTAGGTGGGGCAATTAGATTATGACTGTGCTCAATTATTTGTGTGAAGCTAAGATGGATCATTGTTTATCATTTCACTGCTCCCTTACCCAGGAGGTTTTTTTTTTGTTTTTTTTTTGGTAAAAAGCCAGAATGCATGTGACAAGAGCTGGTCGTGCAAAAGAAACTTCAGAGGATTACATTATGTGGCTGCCGCAGCCATACCAGAGTTCCCAGTAATCGCTAATAGGTTACAGTGAAGAGGAATCTCATCTGTAATGGCAGTCTTTTGGTTCTCGTTCCTCTAACCACATGAAGATGAATGATGGCACCTCCAAACAATGACAAGGAAACGTTATAAAAGCATTGGCATTGTTGGTGCTGTTACTGCATGGAATAGTAAACCCACAGTGCCAAGTTAAGGAGCCTGTCTGGAAGGTGTCTACCATGTTTGCCTCCACCAAGTGTACAGTATATACAGTATAATCACTATAAAACTTACTGATTAAGACCTAGCATTCTGCATATTTCAATTGAACAGATGTACTGATGTATATGGTGTATAAATTATTTTCTGAAAACAAAAATTCACATACACATTTCATAGCGAACAGATTTCATAGAATAACAAAATGCATAGATGAATACATTTCTGAATATATATATGTGTGTGTGTGTGTGTGTGTGTGTGTGTGTGTGTGTATAAAAAGACTGAATATGTACAGCTGTCTAAGCACATTTCATTTCACTGGTGTCTATGCTATTATGCTTTTTAAAATCTAAACTGGCACTTCCAATTAATTTCACTAATTATTTATCACAGTTGGGAAACACCTTTATATTTAATATCTATACTTGAGTCATTTAGTTCTTAATAAGACTTGGATCAAAATACACATAGATGGAATAAAGAAAATACTGGGTGGTTCAAAATGAGTCGAACACTTTCATAATTTTAACCATTCAATTGAATTCTGTGCAGTTTATTTTATAGAGCTTCTTCTCACACGGCGACCCAGAGTGATGAACAGCAGATTGAAACAACAGAACAGACATGACAGGTATAAAATAAGCCTGCAGAAATGGGACTGGTTATACATTTAGTAACAAGAGGAACTATACTGGGTAAAAGTCCAGTAAGGTAAAACCAAGGGCAGCTGAGGAGAGGAAAACAAAAAAGTCCAAACCAAAAGAAGGCGACTGGGAAAAATAACCCTTTGGGGGGTCCCACTTGCCAGCAGCTGCCCTCCTCCAGGGCTTGTACACAGCGGCAGTAGCTATAGCACAGAAAGGCGACACTGCTGTGGATAACATTGTGTAGGACAGTAAAGCTAAATAAACTGAAGCTGAGGTGCAGGGGTGCTGATCTCATCCATCATGGACACATGAACATGTGGTAAAACTTTAAAGTGGCAAAATCAGAGGGAAAAAAAGGGTAACTACAATTTGGTGAATAGTAGCTAGTCATATGTATTCATTTTCAGTTGCAGTCTAGGAAAAAGCTCACAGAATCAATACAGCATCTAAGACGTTGTGCATGAAACATAGCCGTGCCTCACAGCGCATCAACAAGAATAAATCACATTCTGAAAAATTAACTATAAAAGGACAAATAACAGTGAGACTCTTCATTAATTTCCCTTTAAAATATAATAACAGTAGGAGTGGAGAAAGTAGGATTTTTTAAAAATGTGATCAGGCATGTATTTATCAACAGCATAATACATATTTCTGAGATGTTTTGAATTCATGAAACTGGCGATATCTATCAATTATAAGTGCCATCTATAATCTAGACAACAGTCTTGAGTAGTCCTGTAAACACAGGTGACAAACATGACAAAGAATTCAATTTGCTAGTATTGTTTTGAGAAACAATATGCCCAAACAATAAATCAGTTCATCAGGCTGTGTACAGAAGGACGAGGAGAGCATCTGTCAGAGTGAAGAACAGTGTCAGTGCTGCTTCATTCCTGCATATTGCAATATTTTTTTTGCTCTTCAAACAAGCCACTGCAGACTGGTACTGATACAGTGCCAGAAGCAGGGGCTGCAAGATCAGAAATGCAGACTGGTACTGTAAACACTGATTGTCTCCACCTAGGCCAGCATTTTTTTTCATAAACCCCCCTGGTTTGAAAGAGCCCTGTGTTCTTGCTGAACTATGTCTTATTTGTTCCTGATTCTCCAGCTACTGGCTTGGCAGCGGGACTGTATGGGCCCACAATGACCGCATTATTGGACTGGATACTTTAAAAGCCCATGGCAATTTTGCACTTCATTTTGTTTAGATGAGTGTTGCAGGGAGGGGGGTCAGGGGAGTCCAGGGCTCCCAACCAAAAGGTTGTTGGTTAAAATCTCAGGGGAGGTTCATCACTGTTACATTATCCAATCGCAACACAAATTGCTTCAATATATCCATCTGCATAAACAGGAAATTGTGAAAACTATTTAGGATTTTTTAGTTTCACAACAGTTTGTCAAATTCATGGACTGCTCTCCCCACCGACCGTCTGAACGTAAACCTCACTGTGGTTTCCTTCTGCTTCTTCATTTGTGAGCCCGAAGTGTGACAGATAAAATTTGTTTACGAAGTAGCGCAATACCGTTTTTTTCCATTTAACTCATTTTTAGAGCTATATAAAAATTTGTCAGATATGTAAGGCATATATGTCACAAAACTATTTTTAAAGGATAACAACAAAGGTAATTAGAACCTATTTCATGACTGAATTCTCTGCTATCAGTTTGTTTAATGTTACATATATGTTAAACATCATCACATTTACAAACTTTGTTCTCATTCCATTTTGGATGCAGAATAAAACTTATCCCATTATACATTACTAGTATTTTCATAGATATAGGGGATCAGCTCTAATTGAAATAAAACCAACATAGGTATTTTTGTCATATTGTCATTCTAATTGCATTTCAACTGCTTATATGAATATAGTGGAGAAAACATAGTAAATGAACCAGGACAGCACACTGGTGGTATATAATATATAGATATAGTTTGTTAAACAAAAGGTGCAAATACCTATTTCTGAAAGGATTTTCAAAACTGAATGAAGATCTTCTGAAAGGCTGTCATTCTCATTTTCAAGAAGAGCAAACATTATAAAGAACAGTTAGATTTTTCTACACAGATTTTATTTTCAGTGTAAAGGAGTCAGATCAACTACTTTTCTCTACCCACCTGCAAAAACAGTAAAACATGTGTTACATGGTATAATAATGGAATGAATACATTATAGAAAGTACAGCTGTTTTCAGAACACTGTCAATATTCCTTGTCATACCAGGTTCATAACCCATTTTTTCTCCAGTTTTGTCAGTGACAATCCCCCATCAAATTGAGGCATCAGCAAGCGCGTGCTGCAGTCATTCTCACAGCCACCAGCCTGCAGTCATTTTGCATGCTACTGGTTGCATGGCACGTGTCTGTGACGCAGTGTCACCTGAACGAGTGATGGTAGTGAGACCCTCATGGTGAGCACCAGCCATCATGTGGGTGCATGAGATGTTCATGGGAAAGTTAAGAAACCCCAACGAGTAGTTCCAACCTAATCAACATGCAATAAAAATTTATCCTCACCAGTTTCTCTGAGACAACTTGAAATGAATAATGTAATGGATACCTCATCGAAGTTGAGATTTGTTATTCATGTTATATTTTGACTTACATTTATGAACTCACATTGGTTCTACCTGTACACAGAAACTAGCTGACAAATATCTACTTTAACAGTGAAACTGACAGATAACATATCTTCATAAACAAAGTTCAAGATAAAAACAATTTAAAAATTGTGATGTACAATATATTCTACAGACCCTGTGTAATATTAGAATTTTTTCATACTTAAAATCAGTTTAACAAAAATTATATATTATTCAACAGCTATGAATGAATCCCTTACCTGCAACGTATTTATCACGTTGCAGTCAGGACAGAGACACGTGCAGGTGTCAAATGGAAGGACTTTGTTTAATGTTAGGGACTGTTTCAAGTCGTGCACTAGAGGGGCACCCCCTGGGACGTCCCCTAGGACGCAGACCCGGTTTCTCTAGATGGAGCTGGTGGAGGTCTGCCACCAGCCCCAGGTATAGAATGTCTTGTGCAGGCACCCAACTCCTCTCCTCTGGGCCATAACCCTCCCAGTCCACCAAATACTGCAATTGACCCACCCTTTTCTGGGAGTCTCGCAACTTACGGACAGCATAAACTGGAGTGCTATCTACCTCAACCGGAGGGGGTGGTATGTCGTTGGGCAATGCCTCATCCAATGGTCCCGGAATGACTGGCTTGAGGAGGGAGACATGAAAGGTATCAGACACATTAATGTTCACAGGCAAATCTAACTTGTAAGTAACCTCATTAATCTGTTTCACTACTTTATAGGGTCCTAGATGTTTTGGTTGTAGCTTTCTGCAACCATCTGGAAATTTAATGTCCCTCGTAGACAACCAAACATGATCTCCAGGTTGAAAAACAGGAGCCTCTCGACGGTGCTTATTGGTGTGGGTCTTGCAGCGACTCAGGACCTTTTCAATCCTCTGGTGGGTCCTCACACAAACCTCCTCACCCCTCTTCATCCAGTCCTCCACTGCTGGAATGTCCAAGGGTCCTGCCATCCAGGGCACCAGAGGTGGTTGATAACCCAAGCAGCATTTGAACGGCGTTAACCCAGTGGAGGAGCTGACTAGAGAATTCTGAGCTACCTCTGCTTAAGGCAGGAACCGACTCCAATCCGACGGATTCTCATGACAGTATACTCTCAGAAACTTCGCTAACTCCTGATTAACCTGTTTGCACTGGCCATTAGACTGAGGGTGATAGCCCAAAGTTAAACTAACGTGGACCCCTAAGCGTTTAAAGAAAGCAGACCATATTCTAGAAGTGAACTGAGTCCTGCAGTCAGAAACTATGTCCTCAGGGACTCCAAAGAATCTAAACACCTGATCAAACAGTGCCTCAGCAGTCTCGAAAGCGGTGGGCATGCCGTCAAACGGGATAAATCGAACTCCGCGTGAAAACCTATCAGTTACTGTTAAAATACAGGTATAGTACTGAGATAGGGGAAGGTCTGTGACAAAATCTACAACTATAAGAGACCAGGGACCAGAGGGAGTGGGAAGAGGAACCAATTTCCTCACAAGCAGGGTCTTTGGGGTTTTACTTAGTGTGCAAGTAGTACAGGAGGCGACAAACTGATGAATGTCTTATGCCATAGTCTCCCACCAATAACGTCGAGCTAACAATTGGTAAGTACGTGTCTCCCCCGGATGACCTGAGGTCAATGACGAATGGGACCACATAAAAAGGCGATCTCTACAAGTCAGGGGGACGTATCACTTATGGGCAGGACATTGGGATGGAACTGGGGGGTTTCCTAATGCCTTCTCTATTTCCTCGTCTATCTCCCACTCCCAGGAAGCTACCTGGCAGTCTGGGAGCATAACGTTTGCTAGCTGTTCTGCCCTAGACTCACCTGATGAGTCGTATACTCTGGACATAGAGTTAGCCTTCGTATTGCGAGTGCCTGGCCTATAGGTGATGGTGAACTGAAAACAAGAAAAGAGACCATCGTGCCTGTCGGGGATTTAACTGCTTCGCATTCCACAAATATTCCAGGTTGCATTGATCGGTCAAAATCTGAAAAGGGTATTTAACCCCCTCTAACCACTGTCACCATTCTTCAAGTGCTAACTTAATAGCGAGCAACTCCTGGTCCCCTATCCCTTAATTTCTTTCTGCTGGTGTAAGTTTGTGAGAGTAGAATGCAATAGGGTGTCGCTTAAGGGGGTTACCCACCCCTTGTGAGAGCACGGCACCTACCCCCACATCTGAGGCATCGACTTCTACCACAAATGGCTTAGAGGGATCAGGGTGTTTCAGGATGGGAGCCATAGTAAAAGCTTGCTTGAGCTTATTGAATGCATCATCTGCTTGTGGATTCCACAACAGAGTTTTGGACCTTATCTTGCCTTTCAGCAATGTCATGAGAGGTGTAGTTATTCCACTGAAATTTCTAATGAACCACCAGTAAAAATTAGCAAATCCTAAAAAGCGCTGTAGCTCCTTCACACTACAAGGTCTGAGCCATTTAAGAATGGCCTCGATCTCCGCGTCATCCATTACGATGCCATCGGCACTGATAATGTAACCTAGAAAACCAACACGTTGTACGTGGAACTCACTTTTCTCCTTTTACATACAACTGGTTACTCAAAAGTCTCTTAAGGACCTGACGGACGTGGGAAACATGGGATTCGTAGTCAGCAGATTATATCAAAATGTCGTCTAGGTACGCTATGACAAACTTTCTTACCACGTCGTGAAGCACATCATTAATAAATGATTGAAAGACAGACAGGGCATTACAGAGACCAAAAGGCATCACTAAATATTCATAATGGCCATTTAAAGTGATAAAAGCCATTTCCGTTCATCTCCATCCTTAATACGAACTAAATGATAAGCACCTCTGAGATCGAGCTTTGTAAAATACTTTGGTCCGTGAAGCTGTTCTAGAGCCACTGGAACTAAAGGTAAGGGCGTATTTTTGTAATCGCATTGAGGCTTCAATAATCTATACAAAGTTGGAGCCCTCCATCCTTCTTTTTAATAAAGAAATTAGATGCCACAGGGGACGTGGATGGACGAATGATAATTCATAATAGAAACCCTTTACACGCTGCAGGTGTTCCATCAAACTTATCGGGTTTACTCACTGGAAATGCCGCGTCAGGAGAACTTGGAAAAAAAACTTCTGGGAGTTCTCGGCATCATCAAGTAAATGGATTCATTGCACCACTGCCATTAGTTCTCTCACTCGATCAGCCATCAGCCCCAACTGCTCCTGGTGTTCACTTTGTTGACACGTGAGGACTGTCATGGACTGTAGAAGTCCTTCGAACAAATGCTGATGCTGTTCCAGGACTCTCCCCAGATCTGCAACCGCAGTACCAGGAACCTCCATACCTGCCGTCTGCTTGGTGGCGAAGTATTCTGTCATGTTGCAGTCAGGACACAGACGCGTGCAAGTGTCAAGCGGAAGGACTTCGTTTAATGTTAGGGATTGTTCCAAGTTGTGATCACAAGACAAGCGGGGGTCAAAGCCAGAAATAGTCCAGAACAAGTGATATAGCAAACAGGGGTTAAGCACAAACAACAGCCGTAGAACAAACCAGGTTGGTAACCAGAGTAGCAAACAGGAGAACCACTCAGTACACTCTGAAAGATCATTTCAATACTTTGGGAAACATTCAGGTATATATAGGAGTGAGTGAACGAGAAACAGGTGCACAGAACTAGTAATCGGGAGAGGCGGAGTTCGGACCAGGAGGCGTGACAGTATTCGTTGAAATCTACATATATTAGTTTTAAAACAGTTAATAAAATCAAAATCTTTAAATAACAAAATGACTAAAAACCTTAAAAAATCTGAATTAATCACACCTACATCAGTTGATTTAGACCCAGATCCTGAATGGTTGAAATGGGCCATCGTAGCCGCCTGAAAGTCACATTCAACACCATCCTGGATGTGATTATTTGTTTTATTATAGATTAGCAGCATTTAACTGGAAGATTTTCAGGATGGCTCAAGAGGATAAACCACAAAATTGCCTTTGCAGGTAATTGCTGTCCCGTGCGGCGCACATTTTCGCATGTGCAGTTGTCATTAGGGGCTTATTGAGTTCCTTCTAATTACATTTAACAGACAGGGCATCAAGTCCATCAGGGGGCAAGGAAGCTATCAGAGGTGGGCAGGGGGGGTGACCTGAGGTAGAATTCTCCAAGGCACCGTCATAGTCACGTGTATTTACCTGTTTATTTAACATTAAAACCTTTTCTGTTGTTGTTCAGAGCAGTCACACTAAGGGCAAGTCATTTAAGCTCTGACTTTCTAATTTTGCCCTTGTTGGGGCCCTTTTGGGGGTGTCACACTCAAATTTACAATATTTGTTACCATTTCAGTAACATTCACTCAGGTCTTTTCAGGTCATTAGTATTTCTGCTTGCGGTCCCTAAAATGAAATAGTACATCCACAGTCGCGCAAAATAAACGTTTTTGTGTTTGCATTTTACACTTTGTAAATATTCATAATATCCATAATCAGATCCCCTTTCCTTGATAATCAGCACCCATAAAGGCATTATTGTATTTCCATTTTATTCTTATTCTTATACTTTTTTACCTTTTATCCTTTTCAACCACAAACACAGTGTGCTTCTTTTATATGCCATATGAAATTCAATTTGTTCATTTACTGTGCTTTATCCTAAAGATACACTTAAAGCACATTCACAGGGTTAAAAATAATAGGTAGGCAACATAGTAATAACTAGTATAGTTATAATTAAAGGAAAAAGTAAAGAATAAATGTGCAAGATAATAGAACAGTTAGAAATCTACTTTACAGTGAGGAAGTGGCCTATTGACAATGTAGGAGACGAAAACAAAAATTCCATATTTAGTAGAAACTGTAAAAAATAAATGGGCCTCAGTCCAACTGCACAGAAGTGTGGGGGACCAAGGCCAGCTGGCACCAGGCATCAGTCTGCTTAGTTAGAGTTGAACTATGTAGATGATTTTCCAGGAATTTGTCAATGGTGTCTGGAGATCGCTTAAATATCACTGGACAGCCCAAAAAAGACATTGCTTAGCACCTGGTGTATGTTGGCTTTGCTGTGCACTTTTCAAACACGGTCTCTTGTGTTCTGTAATTACAATGGTTTGTTGTAGTCTCCACTATTTGAAATTTTTCCACATAACAGGATTTATCTTTGAGTGGGAGGGGGTCCAGAACAGCCATTCAGAAGCTTCAGTAATGAAGAGAGCAAAATGCGGGTGAATAGAAACATGTCTGTGATGATACTGCCCAGATAACAACAGTCAAGGATAAGAAAATCTCAGACAATCATTGATCAAGGAGAATTATAGTACATGATGATGTGCTGATGCCAAACAGAAGATCAGTGAGTGAATTTCTTCTAAGTCCTGTTTTAATTCTAATGAATTCCATTCTCTCAGAATTAGTCCAACAACAATCCAAAAGTGAGTCCTGTGAAGGAATCTGGGTATTATCTGTTTAGACAAAACAAGTCCACATAATTTCATTGAAAGGAAATCCTCCCAAAATCCAGGGCTCTTTTTTAAAATATGCCTTGACCTGCTATACAGTTCCTCAGCATTATTCCTAAATTTTAGACAAACTGACAGCAAAGAGGAGCAGGTAATATCTGCATTTAACTCAGAGGTAGATGATAGAGGATTCATCACTCGTTTCTATTATAGGTTTAGTGCAGTAGTTATTCAACAAGACAGTATAACAGGTGATCGTTATATTGATACTTAGCTGATAATTCACGATCATGGTAATGTGTAATTGATATTGTGTATTTACATGTATAGCTGGAGGATATTTCAATACAAGCTTTTTACAATTAGTGCATTTTGGTGCCTTATAGAAATGTATTTAAAACAGAAAAAAATGCCTTAATGGGCCAAAGGGAGTAATGCCGCCTGAAGTTTAAAGGGGCTCCAGAATACAAAAAAAAATGCAATAGTCTACAGCACTACAGCCTGGATGCCGTATCACTTTCAAGAGGAAACATTTCCAGCTTCTGATGCAATCAGGGATTTGTGTAGCTCTGCAGAATGTGAAGGGATGACAGGTTGAATTTAACCATCAGATGACAGTCTTTTATAGAGTGAGAGCTGTGAAGTGAAACATGCTGTTTTCTAGTTGTGCACTGCCTCCTGCTTGATCCGCCAAATCCACTTTTATAGGAATAGGCCACATGGGATACACCATTTAGACAGGCTTGCTCTGTGTTTGCTGGTACCACTTTTTTAATGATGCTTTTGAAGATCAAGACCACCCAGCACAAGGCAAGCAATGAGTTAAACAAAAATTCTGTAATTAATTTTCTTTGTGTGCGGCGCTGCATCACAAACATCTGCCAGAACACTGACTTCACAGCTGACAGACTAACCGACCGTATAGTGTCTGGCTGCTGGCTTTTGGTGATTTTCTGTTTGGAAAAGAATATAAAGAACCTGATCCTAATATAAAATAACACTGCTACAGACAAATTAATGATATGATGCTCAGTCCCAATTCTCTTTTCAGACAAATTTTTTTTCCCTAATTGTTTATTACAGTCAGTAGTGGCTGGGGCATTTCTGGTCAGATGTGGCTGCTTGTGACAAATGAATGGACTGTATGATGAAGATGAGTGTAAAGAGGATTAAATGCCAGATTCAGGAGTTCACGCACAAGTGGTATCATTGCAGGTATAATAAATGTGGGTCTATAGATCATGAATTTCAAAATGAAGAATGGAACTTGATAATGACAAGGATTAAATCCTTTAAAAAGATGTTATGTGACATGTTAGGCGAAGCTTTATAATAATTGCTTTGTAGAAGAAATATAATGAGACACCCAGTTGTGGTCAGGAGTACCAAAAATAGAAAGCTGTAACAACAGCTCAAGGCTTAACTAATAAGGTGAACTTTGCCTTATTTAGTGGGGGTGAGACATAGAATACCAAAACAGTTCGGGAAACACGCCAACATTTTGACGAACAATAGAGGTAAATTCTCTTAAAACCTTCTTCTCAGCATTTAGCCTTTTTTAGAAGATGTAGAACAGAACACGTGTAATTCATTCTGTTGTAAAATTCTTTCCGGGATCAGAGGCCACGTGCAGCACACCTGAGCACAGAAAAAATGGAGATAAATAATTCACAGTAAATGAAAAGGGCTGATTGTAAACCAGATACTTAAAGACAGCAAAGCCAAACTTATGGCACATTCAGTCACTGCAGCCAAGCTGCAGTTTCCCTTTAATTATGTTCTTACATTTCAAATCTAATCAAGCTGACGGAAGGACATAAGTGGGAACCTCTGTATTCCAGATGCGCTACAGCAATAATGGTAGTGGTAGCACAGCACTTAAGTGCTTTCTCCACACGGTTGAGTAATATCGCATACGCAGGTATTAGAAACACAAACAGAGCACAACACTGACATCCCTGGAGGAATCTAATTAATTTGGGCTAATGCTCAGCAGATCGCTGCAGTATTGGTCAAACCATGAGCTAGAAAGATCATTTACATTGCCAGTTTCATGGCCTAGGAAGAAACCTGACGATTCTTCTTGGAACTACGCATCCTAGAAAATAACTTTTTGATTATGTAAATATATATCCAGTTGAATTTTTGATGCCTGCCAGGAGCTTGAAGGCCGGTGCACATTCCTCCATTTTACCTTGCCAAGCCTTTCTTATGTTCGTTATACAATACTGGCCACACTGCAGTGCCGATGCAGTACTTGTCTCCCCTCTGGCAACCAGTTGTCTACAATGACCTATGTAGCCTGTAGAGCCTGTAGTACCACCCTTTCACCTGCATTCTTGGTTGGATTTAATTTTTTATGCTTTTCTAAATGTTTTGTCTTGTTTTTTTTGTGGGCAGTGTAAAATAAAGCAGCACTGATGGTTTTCTTTTTTTAATTATGTAAGTGCAGCAATGTCTTCAGCCATTGAACAGCCTCTCTTGTGCAGCCCTTGAGCAAAGAAATTGTCCTGAATTGTGCCAGTAAAAGGTTCCACTGAGTGCATTCCTAAAATTTCCAGCTGCTGCGAGGTGTCAGCAAAATAAAGAAAGTAAAACCTGATTGGTGTACATCGCACAAGAGAGTTGAAGTGCCATGGCACTGTGACTACCACAGGAAACTGCAGTTGTAGCCACTGTCACCTTCAGTGGCCCTGTTACAGAACCCTTCAAACAAGGACCTTATCATCTCTGTGTGCATAATATCAAACCTGGATATAAAATAGCGACGGACAATGAGTACTACTGCTTTTAACATGTAGGTAATTGTAAATTATTTTGATTACCTTTTTGAATCTGCAGAAAAGTTTTGAAAGTAGTTACGCTGAGATTGGGAATATGGTAACACTAATGTGCTTAGAAAGAACTGTTGTGGGGCATTTTATTCATGCATGACTGGCAGATTACTTTTCATCAAACTGCTCTCTCCTAATGAATATATTTGGACCTTGTGTAGGTTTGGTTTTCACACTGGCAAGGAGTGTGCAGCACACACTAGCCAGAATGTATGATGATGTATTATGAAGGCTAGCTACCTACCATCACCCTCTCGCTAGGCAATCTGTCAGCATTGGCATTATGAAAAGGGAGTTTCCTGCTGAAATATCAACACCATTTAAACCCAAAACAACTCCCTCGAGGTGTCTGACTAAGTCGAGTATTATAATCAGTCACAGTCTAGTTATTTTCCTACTTAAAAGGTTAAAGGAAAACATACAGCTGAGGTGACGTCAACAAAATACATTTAATTAAAGTGGTTCACAGTGTTTTGCATTGTTCTTAACTGTGTATGGTGGGGCCTTTAGAAGATAGCAGACAGATGGGAAAATTCTGAATGTAGGATATGATTTCTTTTTTAACTTTTAGTGTGAGTCAAAGCTGCATTGCTTCAAACCTCATGGGACAGAAAAATGACTTTTTTATAATTCTTGCCTGCCTTGTTCCTCATTCTGTAGAGGATACTTAGCTTTGCCTTGTATGTCTGAACTGAAAAACTTTGATGATTCACATCATATTCTTTCTCCTGTCTTAAAATATATATTTTTTGGGGGTTAAAATAAAATGCTCCTGATTTTGACAACATTGTATAATACTACATGAACCTTTGCATGACTTACAGAGATTTACAATTGTCCAATCTTGAGCTCTTTGAAGACCTTTTCTTCTGTTATCCATTATTCACTGACAAAAGATGCCAGAATCATGCAATGGGATGCAAAGGCAGCTCCTACAATTTACCCCCTGGTGTACCTTGTCCTGCCATGTAGAAGAATAAAAGCCTCTGCATTTTAACAGTGCATCAATATTTACAGTCTCTGCTGTTTGTTAAGGGAACAAAACATTTATTTTATATTCTTTCTACATGCTGTGTATTTAAGGAGATACACAACCTACATTTTGCAAAAAATCTTTTAAGATCTTATTTGATGACTAATTAGTATCAGCAAAGGTAAAAAAAATTGATTTTTTTTTAATACTGCTTAAAATTAATGCACCTTTTTTGCAATGCATGTATTTAATGTTCAAATGTAAACATTCAATTGGAAATTTTCTATTTGACCATTTTCTTCACCCTGTGCATTCAGCTGAATCACAGATCATGGTTTCTCATTGTACTACAGTAGATCTGTCACAATATCACAAAATATAACGTATATATACAATGTCCTTGTGCATCTATATATTGTAACCTTTAATGTTAATAACTAGCATTTCATCATTCAGCAGTGAAAATGCAAAAAAGCTTTTAAAGAGGAAATGACATCATATGTCATATGTTGTGTTGGTTTGAAGAAGTAATGACCATGAAAACCAAAATAATATCTGGTTTCAGCATAATTTATCTTTCTTCTGTTCTGTATTTGATATATTTCAAACACCCTAGGTGAAGATGGCATTTTACCAGAATGACTCACTTTTGTGATATTTTACTGTGTGTATGTATGTAGGTGCTTGGATGTGTGTGAAACGTACACAAGGAGAGCGAATAAGAAAGTATGGAGCAGATTTTACCTGGAAGGATACAGGGGATAGTTTGATCACCAGGATCCAAACAATATTAGGCCACAAAGTTCTTTGCATGGCATGACAAATACATATACAGTACTGTGCAAAAGTCTTAGGCATGCAACTTCAATGTCTGTTGAGAAGTACAGGTAGATTCTTATCTACCATCAGGGAGGTTTCTCATTGGTCCCAAATTTATTCTGCAACCTGAGAATGACCTCAAACACTCAATCTCAGTCATATAACTATCTTCAGCAAAAAGAAGGAATCCTGCCACAGATGGTATCGTCCCCACNTGCAACCTGAGAATGACCTCAAACACTCAATCTCAGTCATATAACTATCTTCAGCAAAAAGAAGGAATCCTGCCACAGATGGTATCGTCCCCACAGAGTCCTGATCTCAACATAACCAAGTCAGTCTGGGAGTACATGCAAAGACAGTCAAAGTCTGCAGAAGAACTGTGGCCAGTTCCTCACAATGTTTGGAAGAACCTACCAACCTCTACCTTAGACTGCATGCAAGTTTGCATAATATAATTGATGCTGTTTTAAAGGCAAAGGGTGGTCACACCAAATTTTGATTTGATTGAGGTTTTTTTTTTGTCTACTGTCCTTTTTAGAAGGTTTACTGATTAATAAGTATTTATGGGATTATTTTTGGAACCATCCTTGCTTTATAGCATTTTTCCCACAGGTATCTAAGACTTTTGCACAGTACTGTAAACATACATGTAAATATAAATACAGCAATTTCTCTGTATCAGAACCCTGAACAGTGGTCCCCTGCTAGGTGTCTTTGTTTACTGACTCGATTAATTTAATTAACCATGAGTGATGTTCACCGCACCAACCAGCCAGGGCTTTTAGGTGCACTTACTTGACTGGTTTGTTTGGTGTTTATCACTGTTTATCACTCTGGCTACTGGGAACATGGACTATTTGGGCAACAGCAAGATAGAGGACCAGCGCATTGAGGAGAAGCTGCAGAGGGAGGCCAACAAGAAGATGGAAAAGCAGCTACAGAAGGACAGGCCGATGTACCAGGCCACGCACTGCCTCCTAAGAAATGTGGACCCTTTATATCAATGGCTTAAATGCTGAAGAAGGAAAAAGACAGAAAATTTAGGACATTAAAAATAACATCAAAAAAGGCTGTGAGTATACTGATACCCCCTGTCCATCCACCTTGACCTTCGAACCAGTTCTGAGTTGGGCACATTCTCAACCAAGTGAATCAGGACTTTGAAACACATGAAGGTCCTCTGGCAAGATTAAAGAGTGAGGGGAGGCTTTGAGAGGCCCAACAAAGACCAGCTCATCCACTGTACACAATAGTTTTTGAACAATACATTTTGAAGCAGACCAACTACACTCCTTCAGATCAGGGCCTATTGCAAGTTCTGACTTTTGGGATTTTCCAGAACTCTCTATATTTGAATTTTGACTATAATGCCAAGTCAGTACCTGAATGGAAACTTTTAGTATAAAGATTTTTACCCAAAACTTATGCATATTAGAACAATTGTATGTCCATGGGAGTTACCAAATGGTTCCGCCTGTTTCACTTTACCTGAACACACTGCGTCTCATCTCCCGTATGTAATACAGTGACACCGGCGGGGGGGGGGGGGGGGGGGGGGGACACACATATTAAATGTCCTGTACTGTACATGCTGCACCGCAGTATAAACATGCAAATTAATGACAAGTGTTTTCTAATTAGGTAACTGGCGTTTACGGTGTTTTATCATGCTGAAGTCATGGGTTGATAGTTATCTAGGTGTTTTCCAGGTCAGCTGAGAGCGTGTTATTTATTTATTTTTACTCTTTTAATATAATAGGTAACTGGAAAATGATATCCACAACATTTGGTATTCACTGAGTTTTCAGGGACCTATTAGACTGGAATATCACGGAATTAGTGTATGAATATGCATACGAATATGAATGATATTAAGTTTAATGTCCTAAGTACATTTCATATTCATATATTTTCTCAGACATAATTTTATTTTAAGTATTCTATCTATAATGTCAAGATGAAGCCATATAGAAAGTATCACAATCAGCAGAAATTATGCATAGTTTAAAAGAAAATTTGGCAATCTGCTATAGAACCTGGTATAGCAATAAAAAGAAATGAGCTTTTCAGTTTTTCAGATTTAAAAACTATCACAAGACCCGCTTTTGCTAACATGATTTTGTATCGCAACAACAGGCAGTAATCACAAAAAGGAGAATTTGTTGAGAGTTTAAAAAACAATAACCCATTGAAGTTGTTTATGAGTTGAATATTGTTTTTTATCCATGAGGAACAATAGTAGAAAGGTGAAACAAGCAACTCTAATAACAATAAACATGTATTCCAACCCGCACTACACACTTGCACGATCTTCGTTTTTTAAAGAACTCCAGGGATAGACCCTTGATGCAATCGCAAACACGGGTCTGCATAAGGACGTTAGTGAATATTGTACACATCATATATACATCCTTCCATCCTATATTTGTGCACGTCTAGTAGGGAAATAACAAAGCAATGTTAAACTCACAGCTTCTCTTCTATCTGAAAGGCATTACACTGAAAATGATGTGTACAGATGAAAGGTACAATAAGACATACACAATTGATTCTTAAATTGCTACATCAGTAATATGCTAGTGAGGCTCCTCTTGTTTCAGTGCCACTAGATAAAGTTCATTATTCCTGCTTTGATTTCTCTTTCAAATGTATTCACCTTGGCTTCAGCATGGGAGCATTCAAAATTTAGTGTAGATGCATGTAGAATATTGGACTGCAACCAAAATCTCAGGTGCTTAAGAAAAAATAAAATCAGAAAAAAGTTCTGAACATATTATTAGGTACTGGATAAATGCACATTTATAAAACTGTGTAAATATATTTTAAATAAAGCTGCATAAAATTATGCTGAGGTTTCAGCATCATTTGTTATTCAGGTGGTTGAATAAAAAAAACAAGTGTAATATCTCTTCCCTTAAAATCTGTTTTCTTTTTATTTGCAAATTCATTAACCATTCATCTGCCATATTTATGTTTTTTAATTGCATAAATATCAGTAATTTTTATTGGACTGAGAAATGCTGCAGCATATTTTAGAAGCTTATTTTATATAATTTTCTCTTCCATTACATTTACAGTACTAAACATTTTAATGCAGTACTGAGCACCAAAAATAACATCTGTTGTGGACAAAACGTCACCACAAATACCATTAAAATTGACCTAATTGCTTAAACCATTAACAATACTGATGAAGATTGTGCTCATCAAAAACAATAAACGAACCATAGAGAATGATGATAGTCAAGTGGAAAAGGAAAATATAGCGAAATACCAGATGATATCCCAAACCTTATTACTCTTTCCTCACTAATGTGTGCAGTGCCAGCAGTGTGGGTCGTGTTTAGTTTCTTATTAATGTTTACATTAACACTTTACAAAGATTATACAACTTTTTATCTTTATCTGAGCATGTATTACATCTACTTGCTCCTGTTCTTGTTTGGCATTGTGGTGTCAATGATTCTGTTTTCCCATCATCTTAAGTACACCCTCCATCCTGTCACCAGTCCACCACACCCCCTCAACCCCTCCCTCACCAGTTCTGCTCATTACTTCAGGCACTTACTCTATATCGGGATGCTGGGATGAAACCATGGATTTTGCTGAATGCTTGGGAACAGTAACAGTAAACCACCTTATTGAGAGTTTACCAGTAATCAGCCCCCCTGGAACTGGCTGTTAGTCATAGGCCGATAAGGTGGCTACTTTGGAGTCTGGTCTCTGTGGATCAGCACCTGCGCCTATGTGTGTCACAAATGGCTAAGATATCAATACCATGAAAGCATAGCCATCACAGGGAAGCTGTGCATGCAAATTTGCAGACTAGTACAGTTAAAGCCATGGGGGGGCTGACTAAGTGCAGCACACAGTGCAGTTCCTCCTAAGACAGCTGCTGGAAATGCTAATCTTTTGAGCAGTTTCCTCTACCACAAAATTACCCCTGCTGTCTATGAGCAGGTGAGGATGTCCAGCACAAGCCCATTTCACCCCTTGTCTGAATGCATGAAAGAAGTGTTTGAGTGTCAATATAAGAAATTTAAGAACTTTTACTTTTTTCCTAAAAGTCAAAAAACAGGGAGAAATCACAATTCAGATAAAAATGGGCCACCGCAGACTTTTCTTCACATGTGATAATATATGCCTTACTGGCAGGCAAATAAAGTATAATGGACATGAAAATGAAAAATTAAATGTAACAGTACACAAACCCACACATAAGGAAGGAATATGGAAGTTCGGTGAAGGTTATACAGTGCAGTCATCCCTTTTACATGTAATCTACACAATTTCACTAGAACACAACTAGATTTTAACATCACTGCTCAGTTTACAAATTTATATGCTTAATACAGCATGCTCCAGCCCAAAATACCTGTTTAAAAAGTTACACAATTTCAGAATTAGTCTGTGTGTATGTCTGTGTATGTGAATTTTTCAGGAACCATTTAGAGACATAAATCAAGACATGGTTGTAATTGTAAATAGTGCACTAAGGCTTTACATGTAACTGCTTGTGTAATCTGGTACTGTGGTGTATGTGTCTAGTAAACCTTTAAAAATTACATTACAGTACATTTACATTTATTCATTCAGGAGACACTTTTCTTCAAATGACAAGATTGCAACAGTGAGTTTTCACTACAGTAAGTTCTGTAAGGACAGCAAGTAACACACAGTCTATTTAAATTCACAGTTTGGATATAGCATGATAATATAAAGTCATAATGAAACCTTCTGCAAACGCAATAACAAAATTCAAATTCATGTTTTTTGGAAGGGTTTCCATCTAATTTATTGTAGATAAACCTGATGGACAATGGGAAGGGAAGCATCACATACATTGGTGTTCTAAGTTTTTTTTAATACTGCAAGTGTGGTTGTGTGGACATTAAATTATTATTTACAAACATTTCTGACCACTTCCAGACCTTTTTCTTTAGTTCATAAACACACCATTTTCATTTGTTAATATGGCATGGGTTTTAGTCTGTGTGTTAAATACTTCATTTGTAAACACACAGCTGCTTGTAATATACTTATCACCACTGAGCAGATTAAATTTGAACCAACATGGCACTATATTTAAGAATAAAGAAACTCTTCATAATCAAAACTGTAGTTTGACTTCTTATTGCTCCGTTGACCTAATGTAGTTAGTAAAGTTGCTGATAAAAAGTCTACAGGTCTGAGAAGCAGATGTAACCTGGATGTTATCTTGATAGCTTAATACTATGATGTGTAGCATTTAAAAACTGTTCCAATGCAGCAATTCTAGTCTAAGTGATAATCTTTAGTTTTATTTTCTATAGATTTGAATAGCTGTGTATCCTGGTTAGACAATATACTCTCTGTTAAAATTACAATTTCTAACATTCTTCTGGTATTCTAATTGGTATTAGAAAAATAATTTTTAAAAAAGTAAATTGGATATATTTTCCACAAATTAAACTGATGAAACTGTAGTGCAAATCTCTCCATGGATTCTACTGATAGGGTTAACCTGCCAGAAGCATGATCATAAAATCAGAGAAACCTGAAACATCAGAGAGGAGAGAGCCTGGAGCCTCGTACTCCCCAGAGAAGCCAAAACCCCTGGCAGCCACCACTGGCAAAGCCTAAAGAAACTCTTCCAAGGACACCAAAAAACCCCCCTATTGTGTTGAACCTACTCAGGTCCTTGTACATTATCCATCTACAAAGCAAACAAAATGTCAAAGGAAGTTGTGTGCGCTGATATGGGTGAACATGTGTGAAAGGGCTTTGAATCTAAGCCGACCCAGAAGGAAGATGCTTGACTCTCCCAGCCTGAGATCAAGCAACGTTTTGAATTATGATTATCAAAGGGTGCTAACTCAGCACATGTGAAATGCCAACTCTACTGTGGGATATAGTTGAACAAATGTAGGCAAAGGGCTAAAACGTGATTCTGAACTGCAGGCTGAGATGGTAGCCTTCGTAAAGGCAAGTGGGGAACTGTCACACCCCCTGCTCCGCCTGCTACTCCGCCTGGCTCCATGATTGCCGGCACCTGCTCCTTGTTTCCCCTAGGAGTATATAAACCTGTGTTTCCCAACAAGCTGGTGTGAAGTATTGCCCATGACTTGTCAGAGTGTAGTGAGTGGTTCTATTACTAGCCATTCCCGTGTTCAACCCTTGCCTTCGGCTGACCGCCGTTTACGTCTCATCCTTATTTGCGACGTTGCCTGTGTTACCCTACTTACTGGTTTTGACCCTCGCCTGTTCTATGACCATGACTTTGGAACGTCCCTCAATGATAAACAGCGATCCGACAACTTGTACCTGCACTCGTCTGCTTCTTGTTGCTGGCGTTACAGGAACTCCTTTGCAAGAAGTCCGAAAGCTTCATTTAGATCTCTGCAAGACTTCTGGAGACTAGCAACAGTGCGATTTAAATGGAGGAAAATACTGACATCTCCTAAGATTACAGGAAAGTGTTGCTTGTTGGGTGGTGCCCATCAGTAATAGAATCAATGGATTGGCCAGACAACAATGACTTCTGCTGATACTACTTCCATTTTATTTACCACAGCAATGTGAAAAAGTATTTGTCATGAATCTGTACTTAGACCTTCACACAGCTTTATTACAGACATGTGTGGTATAACAAAGAATCTGTTTTTCTCTGGAATTCAATATGCCTGGTCAGCTTGTCATGCTGATCTGTGGGATGATTCTACAGATGGTGCTGGGAAATCTCATGCTTGTCATTCTCCAAAATGCTCTTCTCCCTTCCTTTAACAATATTAGTTAGCAGAAGGACAACAGCAATGCTTAAACAGTAATGAAACCTGCAAGTACGTTCCAAATATCATATTTAATCTTTAAAAAACAAAGAAATTTGTTAAGGTAAGATGGTAAAATGATGCAGTGTTCTATTACAATAAAAATTGGATTTTTTAAATGTTTGGGGATTTGTAACAATAATAACAATGAAAGCTTTGGGGGAAATGGGAAATTTAGAAATACAGTACATTAACTTTTAATAAAGCTAGTTTTATCACAGACCATTATTCAGTTAAGTTCACGGTTTTATTTTAATATTGGAAGAAAACAAACAGAATGTAAGAAGCTTTGATCATATTTTTTATTTCAATACTATTCTGTTCAAAAGTGAACATGATAATACATTCTGTTTGTACACACTCACCTCAGTCATAGCTTCCAGTGTGAAATTTGGACTGATAAAATATAACCTTCCAGCCAACAAAGTTTAAATATAGAAAGTATGCTAATGCAGCTAATCAATAGGTACAATTGTCACGATGAAGAGAATAAGCAGACGTGCGCAGGCACAAATGCGACGAACTCCGTTTATTACAAGGGGCG
>UFQX01000394.1:346322-396841 GCA_900497675.1 Arapaima gigas | reverse complement strand
TCACCCAGTGGCCTTTGACTCCTGGGATTTATTCAAAATCACCAAGAACCAGGTTAGACTGGAAGCTTTTGATGATAGATGGATCTTAAAAGTTTTAATTGCAAATTCATTGTTGGAAGTGGTTATGTTATTTTTAAATATGCTTTATCAGCAGCTACTTCATACTACAGAAAAATATATGCTTAATGGNGGAAGTGGTTATGTTATTTTTAAATATGCTTTATCAGCAGCTACTTCATACTACAGAAAAATATATGCTTAATGGGTTACATGATGTGACTACGGCCTTATAGTGACTGAGCCCTCCAAACTTTCATCAGTCCTTGTTAGTTGTGGTGTCATAAATAATGGTTATCATGTCTCCAGGAGAGGGAGCCACATACACGTGCATGAGGTGGTTCTCCGGTCCACTTCTTGTTTTACCTGTAACATATTGAATAAATAATTCAGGAAAATTAATTTTGGCACTCCAGAACATGCCAGGTCTGCAGAGTGACCAGAGGGGAGCAAGAGTAGGAGGATCTAACACACTTTTTTTTCTCCCATATCTATACAACAATTTTACCGCAATCAAATGACAGCATTGAAGATCTCGCCTACAACAGAATAACAATGCAGAATAATACAACAGCCAAGACTATATAACTCAGCCCTCCCCTTGCGATTCACTTACAACCCATCACTCTACAGCCAACACCCCTCTTCCCTCTGAAGCTGTTGTTTTGTAGTGTCTACAGCAGAAGAGCTGCACCTGTGGGCCTGTATTTCCTTGAGGTGTAGCTCTCAATCATGAGGTGTTGTTCTGACTGGGAATGACCAGGCCTCAGCCTGCCACAATAGCATACTTTGAATTTGTCTTTTTAAATGAAAAAGCAATTTTAAAATGGTAGCAGTGTGGTGCAGTGGCTACTATAGTTTCCTCACAACACCTAGGCTGCTTGATCAGATGTAGTTTCCATTCTTGTTAATTCTGTGTGCCATTTCTAGGGGTGCCCTGGTTTCCACCCACAGTCCAAAGGAATTTGTTTCAGGTTAATCAGTCACTCCAAACTGCCTGTAGTGTGTGTGACTAAGCGTGTATGTGGCCACTCTGCAATGGGCTGGTGTCCCATCCAGAGTGTAGTTTCAAAGCTTAGTGCCCTCGATGGATGGGTGACTACAGCGAGTTTAGTGCATCAAGCATTATAAGTCGCTATGGGTGAAGGGATTAGCTAAATGAAATACTATTGCACTATTTGATATAACTAAATTAATTAAATGTCATTTTCCATTTTCATTTTTCCTTTCTTAGATAAAACCACAAGTGAGCAAATAACTTGGAGAAATGATTTAATAATGTTAAAAAATAGTCATGAAAATTTTCATGGTACAAAGTACCATTTACTATATGCGGGCAATTGAACATTAACCGAATGTATGCCTGCTGCATAAAGCAGCAATATTCAATAAATTGAGGTGATGACAACTGACATGAATATAAAACTTAAAATCATAAATCCTTTGAAATGTATTTGTGCTGGAGTAAAATATTTGACAATACACATTTCTTCAACAACTAGTTTCATTCAAGTTTCAGATATTTTGATAAAAAAAAAACAAGGTGGAAAGTCAAATTAATAAAACAGCTTTTCTTTGTAATATTGTCAAAGATGCCTGTTATCAGTAATGGATGTGATTTTTATTATGTCCTTTTCAACAATACTTTGTGCTGATATGGTGCGATCTTTATCAACATGGCTGCTGTTTGTACAGGAGGAGAGAAAGCATTCGGCCAGCCGCTGTTTCCACAGTTCGAAAGGATGTCAATAAAAATGTTGTTTATTTAAAAAAGAAAAGTTACTGAGAGTGCAGTATTTTACGTATACAAACATGGTGAAGCACAATTTAAGCATGGGCAAAACATAAAAATAAGCGAGCTCACAAGTGGACCTTTTCTCTTTTTCAAGTTTTTCATTTGTTTTTCACTGAACGCAAAATAACAACGGAATCCTACTCTAAACGTTCCCCAAAAGACCTGTAAAAACAAACCCTGTCTATAAAATAATTTTTAAAAGGCATTGTTTGTTTAGAGGTGTCATTGGAGTTAGTGATGAACTGAAGCACATCTGGGTGCACACGTACCATGGAATATACCAGCCGGCTATCCATACCCTCCATAGTCTCAGAATACGTTGTATCTTTCTTTCTGGAAAATCAGTGCTTTTCACTGACTGACACTTTGTGAAAAAGCTGATCTGAAATGTAAATATCAGTCGGCTCTAATCGGAATGTGTTCTGATGAAAAAGATTCTGATAGAAAAGATGAAAATTTCAAGCTAACACATTGCTTTTCAGTATATAAACTTTTTCACTGTCTGTACTTTAACACTCAGCAGCCCTTCTTTGTTTCGTTCGTTCTTTGTATCAGTGTCTTGAATATTACGGGAGAACTTCTTAAAATAAAAGTTTGCGATTGGTTTCAAAGTACATTGTTTGTATCTAGTTTTCAGTTTTTTCCTTCATCTCTAGAGTTACGTATCACATCTCTGATAACTAGCTGGCATTACATTTTGTCACACTTTAGGAAGAATCTGCCATCTCCTGTGAAAAGAGGGGTTTCCAGTGCTGTTCCCCTGCCGTTCTGTACATCCATTTTCACCACCTAGGCTCACACAGTCAAGTCGTCTGATCTCACCCTGCTGCTTACTTTACTAAGGCTGCTGATGGGCCTCATGTCCTCTGTCATCTCGGTAGTCTCTGTTGCATCTTCTTGGGAAGCTTCCTCTTGTTCTTCTCGATCATCTTCTCCTTCTTCCTCTTCCAAGGGGACCTCCTTCTCTGCCTCTGTGGTCACAACATAGGAGGGAAAACTCCCCTTCAGGGACCCCTTTTCCTCCGAGAGCTCAAACTGAGTAGGAAGTGTGCCTGCCTCTATGCCCATCTCTGTCAAGGGAAACAAGTGGGATGCAGGCTTGTCATCCAGCAGTTTGTAGCCCTTGGCTTTCTGGATGGAGAAAACAGCGATTGGGGGTAGGTTCCTCTCAGGAACTAATGTGGCTCCCTGTGGTTGGGGTGGCTTGTGAAAGTTCAATTGGATCTTCTTCATGCCTAGGTAGCAGATCTCCACAAAGTTGAGGAAGAGCGAGACAAAGGCCACAACCACCATGAAGATGATGAAGACGGTCTTCTCAGTGGGTCGTGAGACAAAGCAGTCAACCACATTGGGACAGGGCCAGCGGCCACACTTGTACAGGGGAAGGATGCTGAAGCCGTAGAGATAATACTGCCCCACCACAAAACCTACCTCAAACAGTGTCTTGAAGATGATGTGACAGATGTAGGTCTGAAGTAAAGTGCCTTCTAGGCGGAATTTCTTGCTGCCCTTAGCGCTAGTCTCTTTGGCAGTGTGAATGCTGCCCTGGTCAGGTGCCGGCGGCAACTGCTCCTCACCAATCTCCTGTTGGCGGTTCATCTCAGCTTCCTCCCGCTCTTTGCGCTTCTCCTCCATGTGCACATGGTGCACTGCATGACCCACATACACCAGTGAAGGCGTGGATACGAAGATGATCTGGAGCACCCAGAGCCTGATGTGCGAGATGGGGAAGGCCTCGTCATAGCACACATTCTCACATCCTGGTTGCTTGGTGTTGCAAACAAAATCAGATTGTTCATCTCCCCAGACAAATTCAGCTGCTGTCCCCAGGATTAAAATCCTGAAAATAAAGAGTATGGTCAGCCATACTCTCCCTATCACCGTTGAGTGTTCATTTACTTCCTCTAAGATGTTTCCCAAGAAGCTCCAGTCACCCATGGCTGATGTTTACTGCTGCAAAGAAACAGTCAGAGAAAGAGAAATCAGTGAATGAACCATAGTGGTGAAGCACATACCTGACAAGGGAAACCAAAGAATCAGCAACAGGTGCTTGTTTGGGTCAGTCGAGTTCAGCTAATATTACATATCTTGATAAAAATGTTGTGATTTGTAAAGGTGGCTTCTGACTAGAATTTTCCAATCAGCATGTTGTTGCCTGCATTTCAGGCAAAAGTAACGATAATACAGGCAGCAAAAACTGCTAAAAGGACTCTTGCTGTTGTGTAGACCATTTAAACCAATAAAAACAATGTCAGAGCAGAGCTGAGCTCAAAGGCAGAAAGGTGGATCCATAGAGATCGGTGTGATCAAATGGGCAACTTGCCACAGCAGAAGCTCCAGCTCCGTCTTCTCCCGTCACCCTGGCAGCCCGTGGCATGAACTGAACTATTCTCTCTTTCCCACCTAAAGCCCTGTCCTTGTCGCACCACTGAGCACATGTGAATGAATAGAGACTGATGGTTGGTTTTGAGTTCGCTGCAGCATTTAAGCTAGGAGTCAGACAGCCTTTATTCAGAAGGCAACATGCAGTGGCATGACAGACAATAGGATCAACAGACAGCAGCGGGACGGTGGAGTTCTCGACATGGCATGTAAGCAAGGACGTTGTGAACTGTACCTGCTGCCCAGAGAACACAGGGTTATCACCACTGGCTGAAAAACTTATGTTAACATTACTGTGTTGAGTTGACATCATCACATAAAGAGGACAAATGTGACAAGTCTGCATTTTGAATCAAAAAATGATGGTGGTTTCTACATTTAAGCAGAATAAAACTGCAGCATAGCCTCAAGTGTGTGGAATAACACAGGAGAATTAAGCCAGAACTGAGATGTCGGTTAGTGCAGAAAGAAAGAGCACATTTGATAGATTCTATATTGGCGTATCAGTACCAGCTGTTAACAAGCACATCAGGACACCTAACAACATAACAATCTATGAGGTGAAACCTGTTGATTCTAGTAAAGGCTGTTTACTTCATCTGACATCTGAGTAATAAACCAAAGAATCTGCTCTGTAATGATGTGTTACCCATATTCTATATTACACATGGCACAACCTGGTGTTCCACAGACCCAGAAGTGTGGAAGGGGGCCAACCTGCAAACTGGCATGAATTTAAAATGATTCTTCTTTAATATAAATGACTGTCTAAGTGAAAGGAGTCTACAGTATACAGATAGACAGGTGGGCAGTCCCTACATCTCAACTCCAGTGAGCACCTTGCAGCATGAATATGTAACTGAAAAATTTATACACGAATTTATGTCAAATGGAAAAATAGCATGAAAGTTTACAACAAGAACTTAAATAGGTTTTGTAGTGGAGGTCAAAGGTAGGATGTGCGGAAGAGGAAGTGATTTGTGTAGCTTTAGAAATATAATTTACCTTGAAAGTGACTTAATGTTATTTATGAGAAAAGACATATATTAGATAGTTTTTAGTGGAATTAAAAGGTGCGACGTTGTTTATATAGAGGGTTAGACGAGTGGGAAGCGATGCTTCTGTCCTCTCATGCACTGAACACAGAGGATTCCATCTGCGCGGCAGCTGTAAAACTGTAACCCTGCAGGTCTTCCTGGGCATTAAAACATAGCATCGCTGACATTCCTCAGAGCAAGCAGGGGACTGGGGTACTGAAAGTGACAAGACCTGACAATCACCGCAGTTGGGGGTCAGAGAGGCTGCAGTGTGGCTGGAGGTCTGTGAGAGTGGCCAAAACAAATGTGATTTGATATTTGACAGTTTTTTAAAAAATTTTACAGTTGATGCCCTTCGTTCTGAAGAAAAAAGCGAATAACATAACAATAAAACAGTATGAATGTCAGCCTGGACTGAATAGAGGTGCTCAAATACTTTATTGGTAATACATTCAATTGTGGGAAGCGTTTATTTAAAGAAAGGAATTGTTTAACAGTTGTCTAAACTGTAGCTGTACTGAAGATGAAGGAAATAGTTTGAGCAGTGATTTTTACACGGGGAAAAGGCTATTGTACTGAACGCAGCTGTTAATCTCCTAAACTCCATGAAGTAGAGTTTTACTCAAAGCTATACAATCTGACTTTCCTCCACAATATCTCATTTTCTGCAAATAATCAAAACTTTATCCTGTAGAGCACTGTTGATATTTTTCTTTGCCTCAGGAAACTGATTTTTCAAGATGTACTTATGAATTTAAGATAAAGACGAACTAAGTGTTGTAAAAAATCAAGTAGGTGTTTGACATAAAGAATAAATATGGAAATTCTTCTTTCTATAAACTGTGTATTTTACAGTGATATTGTACTACCTTTATTTATTAAAGTTTATTTGTAGGGTTTTACGTGGTCTCTTACTGGTATTTCAGAGCTGGATAGTCTGTTTGAATTAAGTTAAAACAGGACCTCGTGGATGCCATAAATCATCTCAGTAGTGTCCATCATTTACAGTACCAGACTGTTAGCCTGCTTGTAACAGCAGTCATGACAGTAACCTTAAAAATTTATGTGCCATACATCTGGTAGGATGAAAATGATGTGTAAGAAGGATGGTTAACACTTGAACTGAATTTTACAAGTTGAGAGGTTTGTGGTGGGAGACAGCAGGAATGGAACGTGTAAAAGAAGCAGCTGCTGCATTGACTCATGCCCGTACAGTTGCTTCGTTGGTACTCGATCATTTGAAGGCAAGGTGAGCATGGTTCCCTTTAGCCATGCTGGCTGTTGATGCAGCAGGCAGGGTCCCCCTAAGCCAAGCGCAGGGCTCTGAATGGCCGGGATTTGGCACAAAGACATGAGGTCATAGTGGAAAGCGTGGTACCTTTTGAACAGGCGCACTGAGGCATGAGGTTGGACCCTAATGGTTAGGCAGCCCTACTGCCCTCTGCCCTGTGTTAACGCAGGAGCGACCCCACAACAAAGCTATGTTACGTGGATCTAGCGGCATGCGCCCGTCACGTGCATTTCCTGTTCGGGACCATTTAGCTGACAGCCATAAAACGCCGAAACAATAAAAGGCAGCATGGAAATGGTGGGTGAAAAAGAGAGATACTGTGAGACTGCAGAAGAAGGTAAACTGTCTGGTCATTTGATGGGAATAACCCCAAACAATAAACATGCTCTTATTTAGACATCACTTCATATTTGCTGATCATAAATTATTTACACAAAATCAATACTGCTTGAGAACTGAAATTTGAACATTTTGCTCCAAATATTTCACCGTTTGGATGAGAGACACAAATCCACTAGGGCTCCGAAGCATGTTATTCAGTTTTTTTACACTGTTTTAATCAGTAAATGTTAAGCCGCCTGGTGCAGCAGAAAATGTAAATGCAATTCTAACAGAAAGCTGTTGAATACAGAATGTTTTTGGGGTACAAACAGCTCATGTTAACCTGTGATGAGAGCTGAAAAAGTGCACAGTAAGGGTGTGATAATCCCAGATTTATAAGTTCCTGCTGTAATGGGTTATGCATATAAGCTCCACAGAACACTCCTCACATCATGTCACACCAGTTTTCAGCCTCTCCTTCTTACTGAGTTAAATGTGTTCCAGCATTAAACCAATGGTGGAAGTTTCTTTTCTACATACATCCGATATGTACTTTAACAGCTGCTAAACTGTGCTCTGCAGAGGTGACCTCCACTGATATGGAAATGGGGAATTGAAAACTACTGTTTCAGAGGAAGGAGACTGAGGTCTGCCAGACCACTGGTGTGCCAGGTGTCCACAGGGCAATAGAATTGGAGAAAACAAATAGATGTGAGGTCAGTGGCCTTTCCCCCAGGCTCACATCGATGCAGGCAGCTCCTGACCTATCTAGAAACTGAGCCAACTGTTCTCTGTAAGTGAGACCTCAAAGTAGGACCAACCCTGTCATCCATGATGATGTGAGTGACATAACAAGCCTCTGAAAACCAAAATGTCAGGGCATGAAAAGAAAATATTTCATGTGAAGAAGCATGAAGATAATTCTGGAAGATTAATATAATAATTCTGGAAGATTATTATATTTTATGAACCAGTAAAGAACTACACTTTATGATAATGTGGTCCTATATGATGGAAAACTGCTGCAACAGCTTCTGAAAACACACAGTCACTGCCTTTTCTGTGTAAATTTTTGGTTCACCCGAATTGAGGAAATTTAACTATGACTATGTCTCTGCTGATAAAGCCCTGGTATAACAACCAACAGTCAGCAAGTTTCTGAGCTGAAGATAATGATGTGGTCTGACACTCTGCAACCCAAGGTCATGGGTGAAACTGTTAGAGGTTCCAGTGGTGGGGTTTCTCCTAACCACTCGTGGTCAATAAGGCAGCAGACCAATTCTAGCAGGCAGTTTTCACTTCTTCACTTTCTGTCAAATGCAGATTTGGTTTCATCATGTTTGTGTTTTTGTAAGATACAAAAAGGCATGGCATTTATTTCCCCACATATTTTATTCTGTTTATTCTGCTCTACAACACTGTTAACAAAAAGAAAAACAACAGCATTTGATAAAAATGTTGCAAAGACAGCTTGTGAAACTTTTTCTCGTACTCAGACAGAAGTGGTTTTGCCTGTTCGGCAGTGTGTTCAATGTAGAACAACAGCTCGCTGAATCAGAGGTCTCCTGTCTTCCTCCAGCTGCATTGTGAGCTGCTGGCCATATTTGTTGATTCTGGAGGTCTGAGTGCTCTCTGGCCCTCTATGTTCTGTACTGGTCTGGACCAGACTGGCAGACATCCTCTCTGACCCTACAAAATGCCCGGAAGGCAAAGTGCTAATCTGATTGTTGCCCTCTGTCCCACCCGCTTTGGGCAAACACCTTGCTGTAGTTTGGACTCTCTATTGGGTTGGCTGGCAGGGGTGGAGAGCCTTCACCCACCGTGGGCCTGAACAAACTGGAGGATGGCCAGGATTGAGAAACCAGATGGTGATTACACCCCTGACACTACACCGGCTTTGACAAATATTTGGATTATTGGGATTGTTGAATATTTTGACCAAACTACCTGTATTTGTGTTTCAACTTTTCCTTCCTATGTCCCACCCTAATGTTTGTGTGCAAGAAAAACTGAAGATCACGTAGAGGATCCTTAGGTACTTAACTGAGGCATTTGGTCAAATGTCACTTTGGGGCACAGTCTCATAGTCTTGTTCAATGCATAATTTACCTGTGAAATTTTAGTTAAATATTTCCCAGGCAAAAATAAAAATGGAAGCACAGGAAAGGTGACAGGTACAATCAGTACATTACTTGGCTTTTCCTGGAATTGAATGTACTGAACTAAAATGCCTACCCTGAAACCTATTGTTCTTTCAGCAACACATCCTTTCTGTCCTGGTTACAATAAATGGATGTGAGGATTTTGTTCAGTATTATCCACAGTTTATTTAAGTTGCGGATGCAACTACATTTACAGAATCACCGAAGACAACTGTTTGCCAAGGGATTTAGACATTGGAAGCATTCAACAGCCAGGAGGTCTTTCACAGTTCTTACTGAAGTACAAGCAAAATGGCTCATTCTAGTAAATTTTCTGGTTACAGTTACAGTGAAGTGTCAGTTCCACCAATGGGACCCCCTCCTTGTGCTGGCTGTTAATCACCTTCTTACAGAAATAAACCAGGAGGTAAGTTAATACACGAGGTTCTGTGTGCAGTGTGTGCTTTATTTTTCACACAAACTTCAGCATTTCAGCTTTGACTAGACAAAAGATCTTCACATCATGTTACTTTGAAATTATGCTGTATGTTTTCCAGAATAAAAGCTTGCCAAAATTACAAGTATAAACATACGGCATAAGTCATTTTTTTCATTTTTTCCAGATAATCTGCTGCTGGGGACAGAAGGTTTGGGTTTATGTTGTAGGGTTCTCACCTTGCAGGTTGAAAGTCCATGTTTCATATACTTCTTCCAATAAAATTTTTTTTCGGTATATTTTTTGGTTCGAACCTGTTGATCCAGTATGCCACAAGTAGTTGTACTGAAGCTTTCATGTTTCCACTACACCTCTTCCTGCATTTGTCTTATTTATATTCTCAATATGAAGATGGTGAAAGTAATGGTTCAGCCTTGACAAAAGAAAAATATTGCATCAAACCATGAGTTTCCTCTGTTCCTTTTTCAAAATCTGATTTCCTTTTTTTCCAGGGTGGAGTACGTCAAACTGAGTGAATGTTAATATTTTGACTGTTTATCGAAAAACCCGACTCAAACATCAAAGTATTTAACACAATTTAAAAAAAAAACTTGGAAAGACAATGGCTGTTTTAAACCCTTTCTCCTTTTCTTTATCCTTGTGAAAAAACAATATATGATCTGAACAGACTCTCATTCTACAAACAACATCATTTTGAATTTTTATCAACGCGGTTTTAAATGAATTCAGATTTCTAAGAACAATAACAGTGAATAAGCAGAGAATGTGGCTGTAGTGCAACTAGTTAATTTATAAGTGACACAGTGACAAACACAGACAAAAACCATTTCCATCCTGAATGAAACCTAAAAATATCAATTGAATCAGCATAAAATAAACAAAAAAAGCTTATTCTTTGTGTTCACGTCTCTTTTCTTAAGTCTTATAGACTGGAAAAGTTGGCAGTAAAAATAATTTATTTTACATTCTCAGCACGGAGGCCTCTGTCTTTAAACAAATGATGGTCAAATGCAGACTTCTGCTGCATCAGCCTCTGAGTGATGAAAAGAGATTCCCTTCTGTCCATTGTTGTACGAGGCACATGCTCAGAAATACATTTGACAACATAATCACCATGAGGTCACACAGGATCACTCCAAGTTTTGCAAATATGTGTGAGAATGTAAACGTGCGTGTTCACTCAGCGCCTGAGGTATTAACTTCTCATAAGTGATACCAATTATCTGGAGAACAACAGCAAATAAAATCAGTAGTTTAATGTCTTTCCCGGGGCAGCTGAAGAGGCTGCTGTGGAGATTAGGCCATGCACTGTCATCATGGCAGGCCTGTCTCCTGCTGGCCTTAAAGACGTTTCACTGCAACATTACCTCCAGTTATATGCTTCATGCAGCTCACATTGTAAACAAAATATAGAGTTTTAAGACCGTCTTCTGTAAAGACACCATATTTTTTCCTATTAAAAGTAAAGCAATCTGTACCCTTCAAAACTTTTGTGGTGTTATGAGTGAGCTTCTCTGTTTAAAGGCATTCAGAAGCTGACCTTCCATCACCTTCCAGGGTTATTAAGGTGCAGTAAGCATGGACATAATGTAGTTAGTGCTATTTACACGTCTCCATACCCTGTGTGCATGAAGGTCACTTGTGTCGACACTCAACCATCCTGCACACAAAGGCTTATTTAAGGTATTAAATACAGTGCAGCTTAGGCCTCTGTGCCCTGTTTCCTCCTGCAGTTGGTACTGAGATCTATTAAAGGGAAGGTATTTTATCACAGTTCCCATGACCAAGTCTTGTGAGGTTCAGATAAGAAAGGTGTGAGAAGCTGCAGGGGAGAACACATTAGTCACACTGCAACTGTCACCTCTTTCCCCAGTCCCCTGTCCTGACTGCTGCCAGAATGGAAGCATATCCAGGCAAGCGCTCTGTAACACAACCACATCAGCAGCATTCATCACAGACATAAGGTGACATCCAAAATGATCTTCTGTGTGCAAACAGTGTTCAGTGACAATGTCCATTAGGCAGGAAAACATCTCAAGGTCTAAGGTGGGTCATGCAGACGTCACAGCCTAGTTCATAGCTCACAGTGGACAGCAAGGAAAGCAGAAAATGGACAAAAGGACTGAGCTAAATCTACTTTTTCTGCTTCCAGGCTGTGCTTCAATTATTTCTAGTTAGTCTCCTTGGTACAAAAAATGTTGTGTGGAAGCACCAAGTTGCCAGATTAGATCACAGGACATGGAACTTTTTTGAACATAAACATCATTATTTCTGCAGTTCTTTCCTAAATCTCCCTGGGTGCAAAAACCAGTACTGGACATGTAATTTATTTCTCATTAATGATGTCAAATTCAGCAAAGTCTTCCTGTAAGGAGTGTCCACAATTTTAAGTATAATACTTTAAACAGCCAAAACCAAATGAAAATAATATTTTAAATAAGCTGATGCACCCTGGTTGTTGACATCATTTCCCCCAGTGCTCATATATCTGAATGAGGAATTAACAACCTATTTCTATAAGAACAGTAATCATTTAGTACCCTTTGGTGACACTGTTATTATTTGCTTCAATTTGCTAATATATTGGAAAGCATTAAAATAAGTTTTATGTTGAAACTATTCTGTATTTTCTTGTTGGCTCTCTGAACACTAATCTGTGCTGTTGTAGCTTATCTAACACAAGTATTTCAGTTCGCAAAAACATTCAACCCAGGAACGGTGGCAGCTGGGAGTTTTTAAATGGTAAAACTCAGTGAGGAGCTGCATTGCTCAGAAACTTTTCCAGTGACATACTAAAGGGACAGTTGCCATCATGGATAAAGAAACTCATTTCCCACAATTCCCCTCTTGCTATTGTCAAAATTTACAACAAACCCGTAAAGACAGAGGAGTTTTAAGCAACACTGCCTACAACCGAATTTAATTCCAGTCCCCCCAAAACCAAATTAACTTTGTACAATTGAGTGCCATTATGCACACACGCCGCCAGCAGCAAGGGGGGAACAACCTTAAAGAGTAATATTATATAAAAGTGACATATATCTCCGAGGCCACGAATGCGTACAATAAAAGCGGTCATCCACTACATGAGCTCTGTCAGTGAGAATGTGACAGAGGAAGGCAGGGATTCAACAAGCTGCCATCAGAAACTTTGCAGTACCAGCGTGACCCAGGGGGACATGACCAAAAGAGGCTGGCAAACACTCTCCAGGCTGTGAGTGTGTCGCATATTTCCTCTGCTATCCAGTGCTTTTCATAATATCCTTTTCTGGAAATATTTTAACATAATTGTGATATGAGAGTGCATTTGTTTTACTTACTCACTGAGTCCAGGATAGACAGACCAAATTTGTGAGTTATGTACCATAACTGAACACGCTGAAATTGGTCATATTTTTAGGGATGCTGATGGAACTGTGCTGTCAGAATGGGAGAACAACAAAGAAACTGCAGCCATATCCCCATGTGTGTGTTTGTGTGTGTCTGTGTCCGTGTGTCTGTGTGTGGGAACCAAAAGCAAGGGGGAAAATTTTGTTGAGAACAAAAAAGGCAGTAGGAAGCTAGTGGGTGAGCAGAATTGCCATTGTTTTCTGTTACAATCTCATTTTCCTTCCTAATGCTTAGGTATTCTTTATTTTTTCTAAACCAAACAGCTGTGACTATGGTGGACTGAGGGTGGGAGCGTGGCCTTAAGAGAGAGGGGAAGGAGGGGTGGGGGAGGAGGATGTGGGGGGGTAGGAAATGTTGTAAGCGATGCCTGGCATTTTTTACAATGTCCGCCATAGAAGATGTTGCATTACTGCCAAGTGCTCTTGCAAATAACAGTAACCTGCAGACAGCTGCTTGTGTTTATCAGCTGGAGGTACATCTTCTCCCCGCTCAACACACACACCCCAACAATGGTCAGCAAAGCTCTGTGAAGAACACTTCTTCTGGACGAGTGTGAGCTGATCAAGCAGGAGGAGCAGTGAGAGCCTGGAGGAGCTGCAGCCTCAGCCGGTAAATCACTGCCCCCACCCCTCACCTCTACTTAGACAGGGGCCTTTGCCTTGTGTCGTCTTCTCAAGAGGTCTTGAGGATTCTACCGGGTGAAAGGTGTATGATAGCCCGCGATTCTACTAACACACCTAGATCATGGTGAGGATGTGGCTTTTGCTCAGTCACACCCTGGCAGCAGCGCGGGGGGTGGCCATGTTTCCAAAAGCCTGGGCACCAAGAACCGTTAGCATGGATGTTGATGGTGTTCACCACACCCCATGTTTGGAAATCTGTAATTTTAATGTACCGTTTATTGCAACTTCTCAGTGGAGATGAGCAGTTGTGTATGTTGTTTGACACAGGTTGGAATTATTGTGTGTTACTACTCTACAAGGGTTAGTGAGACACTGTTGTACCTACAGTGCTGCCGTGACTAAGCATCTTCAGTATGAATCTGCTGTTTCCCGCCATCAACTTGAGCTCTTTGTTCACTGCCATTCCTACTCTGGATCGAGGTCTGTAAGTCAGCTAAGGTGTCACACTAACCTGACCTTCTCTCAGGAGACAAAAACATGCTGTTGCAGTAACACTCAGAAAATGCATGTTAAATAACTTAAACCGTAAGACAAAACCAGAAAAAGAACAAAAACTATTCTAGAGATATTTTATAAAAAGAATGTGATGTATTTATTTGAATTCATGTACCAGTTACTGTAAACAAAAACTGTTTGTTTGAACTGAAACAATGAAGCTCTGATTTAAATTGCTGGTGGATCTATATTGCATCAGAGTTCCCCAAAGTGCTGCATTCAGAGGGAAAAGGATGTTTTCCACAGGCGCTCTCAATGTGTGTAGAAAATACAAGACAAGTTGTTATCAGCCCTGTTTATTTTTAACTTTAATGTTCTATTGAAGTGACACCAGTCCAGATCACTTAACCAAAACCCTTGAATTGACTGTGCTTCTCACAGAGAAGCAAACTGAATGTAATTTTACCTTTTTGAAGAAATTGAAACCCCTGAAGAATGGTCCTATAGTAGCAGCCATTACTCTGAATACTGACAACTTCCAGTCCCCACTATAAATCATGACAGATTTGTTATAACAAGAGGAAAGTTACCATGTGAAAATATGACCTTTTTATAAAGTTTGTCTTTGTTGGCAGCTTGTTAGCCTCTGAACATGTACATGTAATGGGTATGTCTGTGACTTCACAACCACGGCTTATTTGTTGAACGGGTTGGTTTACAACAGAGTTTATTGTTTTGATGTACTGATGGATAGTAGCTGATTGTTTACAGAAATTCTGGTGCTTTATCGCCAAAGGCCCTTAAAGGATTCCTCACAGCAGTTATTTAACCCAGCTTCTTAACCAACACCCAAGTCTGCTGTTTGAACAAAAGCTTACATGAAAGGTGAGATGTCAGCCAGCTGCGAGTGCCAGAACTTGTCTCTGCCAGGTTGTTTCCCTTAAGCTCCTTTCATGCGGAGGTGGAATAAAGCTGGAATCAGGCTACAGGGCTGGAGACAGAAGGTGAGCTTCTGTGCTGCAGACACAGAGCACAGTCCACCAGCCGGCAGGTTCACTGAGCAGACACATTGCTCTCTGCTCAGCAGCCTTCTGATGGGACAGTTAACATCTGAAGCAAAGTGCTGACAACAGGCTGTATATTACTGTCATGTAGATGCTGATCTACTTGAGTTTTTCCTCGCCTGTATCATGTAAACGTTCATGTTCTGACTGACTACCTCATCCCTGAAAGACTGACCCCTTCCTATGGAAAATACTTCCCAGCAGAAGGTGCTCACTCCTTCACTCTATGTGAATTAAGCAAAACTGTCAAGTAATAGTGCTAAATATTGATTTAGTTTATATTAGAAATAAATGTAATTATTAATTTATTTTGTTGCATTTAAATTCAGTTTAACTAGGTTATTTTCCCAAACTTCAAGGTCTGTGGAATGTTAAAGTTGCTATCTGTGATGCTGTCTTCATGGTCCCATATGGGCCAAAACAAACATCTTCCTCTCGTGATAGCGATAACACCTTCACCCTTTACCCTGAAGAGTCTCAATTTGCTTAATCTTGACACTTTAGAAAATGCATACAGCCTCCGTACACAGTGTCTTGAGAGGTGGATGGTGCTGATCCTTCTTCACATGAACTCAGGAGTCTTGCTGAATTTCAGCACCAAAGCTGAGCCTCAAATGGCCAGCTGTTGTTTCTGCTGGTTGTTCCTGTTAAAAGGTGATCCCATTACTCCAGTACCCATGGCAACTCCATGGTCTGTCTGTTTAACTGTAATGCCGCATAAACCAATGTGAAACGTCTGCCAGGTTCCTGCACTAATGCATGTCTACTGTAAATATATCGACCCAGTCTTGATGGGACCCATCAGGCTCAGCGCTTGGAACAAGTGAGCTGCCTATATAAATATTTGTGACGGGTGGATGGTAAAAGCCTCTGCGAGCCCCAGTAGCGGGCAGAGCCTCTTATGGTTCGGGCAGGACACTGCCCCACACACAGGAGACCTTGAGGAAAACCAGTCAAGCCAAGTGGCAGCCAGGCAGGGGGTAGAGGGGGGCAAAAGTATGACAAGGACATTCTCCTAGCCTTACTGTAGCATAACAGAACGACGGGTCATCAAGTCATCATACGATAAGTTTTGGTGATGAACAGTTTGGCTATGACAAGTGAAGATGAGATGTACTTCTTCACTGACAGGAATATCGCTCTACTAAGAGCTACACCATGTGAGACACCACTATCAAGCGCAGTCCTCTTTAACCATGTTCCAGCAGGATGACATTTATGTGATACACGTGATTTTGAGTAGACTGAACATGCTGTGATGCCAACTAGCATAAGTCTCAGCTGAATGTATCATTGTTGTTTGTCATGTCCACGCAAGGCCATTGCGTCACTCCGTGAGCCTATGATGGCCTAGAAATGCACATATCATTCCAGCGGCAGCTGTACCACGATGTCATTCCTACAGCTGAGGAGAGTCACGGGAAAGTGCAGGGTGTAGGCACCTCAGGGCACCCCAGTCTGTGTGACTTTCAGAAAGAACAATCAGCATCATTACATCTATGTTTTGCTTTACAAATTAAGCACAAGACAAAAGTTGGAAGCATTTTTCCCAAGGACTCCCAAACTTGAACCCTTGCCCGTTTCCTCTCATATCAATGCAGGGGTCTTAACCTGTTTTCCTCTCATATTCGTGTAGGGGTCTTGACCCATTTTCCTAGCTCTCTGTCCTGAACAAACTATCCCAAGTGCCTGTGGAAGCTGGTGCTGAGATCTTTCTGCATTGTTCTCTGGCTTTCTCTTTCCCAAAGCCAAAAACATGAGGGAGCCATTGGGGGCGGGGGTCCTCTGGTGCTTGCTTCCTCCAGGAGCATCGCTGCCAGCTCTCTGTCAGGTGCATTGTGCTAGATCTTTAAAATATTGCCCACAGACATTCAGTGTTTCAGTCTCACACCCTCCCTCCTTCCCTCCTCTGTCTAAGCTGCTCCCACACAAGGGTCATTTCCTTTTAAGTGCCTTGTCATTAGGAAATCATATTGTTTGAGATTGCTTCCTTGGAGGAGAAAAAACCAAGACAGACAATCTTTCCCAGCCTCCATATAGAAGACATTTCTGCTCCATGTCCAGTTAGACAGAACCTTGCTCCCACAGCAAGTAAGCAGTTTAATTTTGTGTCAAAAATCATTAATTAAAAATTTGGAATAATATATATGGGGGCATCAAAAACTTTATCCCATACATGATACCACTTCAAGATGTTAACTGAACATGATGTTGAGAGTAACTGGGTTTTTAGAGGATAGTCGGATAGAAGATAATATGTAAAATGTAAAAGCAGAAGACTGACATATTTGTCTGTATACTGAAGATGTTCTCTTGTACCTGAGTGGCCCTAAAATGTCAGTCTCAGTCATTCTGAAGGTGACATCTGATTTTTGTCAACTTTAAGGTTATAAAACTAATCCATATAAATCTCTGGCCATGCAAGTGATTACCGGCCCTAATTCCCACTGGTGTCTTCTCTTCAAAATTGTGTTTCACTTATTTAGGAATTTTTTTTCACTCATGATCTTAATGACCTGCTGGAGATCAACTGTTCTCTGCTAATCTGAAAGTTCAGAAGACCTGGCAAAATTAGTGTTATTGGGATAAATATTTTGCCGTGCTTGCACTACACCTCTTTCAGATATGCTCTGGTACTTGTTGACTAAATATTTTGAGAATTTAAATATATTTGTGTCTACATTTTTTTGGAAGGCCCGGAATTAGGTTGACCCCACTCTGCCACCTGAAAGAAACCAGTTGGGCTTCATTATGGGACATGACACAAGTCATGAGTGACACAAATTGAGCAAATATCTGACTGGCTCCGGCTCAGACCGTAATATGGTGGCCAAGACTGCTAAGGTCCCTGCCTTTCATTCATCAACTTGAGAAGGACAGCATTGCGAATGTGTTTTAAATGCAAAGCTTTCTGGGACGTCTTGATACCTCTATTCTGGGACGGTGATAAGAGACAAGCTCAGTGGAGGGGGGTTTACTCATCCATCCAGAAGACCTTTAACATAAAGTTTGATTTGCCCCCATCTGTTTTCCTATTGAACCACAACTCTGATTCCATTTCCAATGAAGTCATGCAGCATAGGTTGTTTATACTGACATACTTGGCATGGAAATAAGTGGTATTTCAACACTTGGCCTACACCTGAAGTTCTCTCTGTAAATATGTAGAGGTCTGAAGTGTTTAATTTCCTTCCAATTTACTTTTGACCTGCATGACAGTTCAGGGGAAATTTGGAATTCATGGACACCCTTCTGGATTTTGTCAGACAGTGCAAACATGATCAAACCTGTGACCATCTGACCCTAAGCCCCTGCTCTCTGTAAATGGTTTACTGTTGTCAATTCCCCAGGAAGCAGTACCCCACCCAACCTCACTGTCACAACTCTCTTCACCTTCACTCTCTTCGTCATTGTCACAGATTAAACAGAAGCCTCCTGTCCCTGGAGTTTTGTGGAATCTCACGGTGTTAGCGACCTTCACTGCCTGCCTGCTCGAGTTCGCTCGACTCCTGTCGACAGCCCGGCACTCCCTGTGTCTGTTAACTGACCTCCATGATTCCCTAATCCTTCATCCTCGACTCCTTCTAACCTCCACAATGTCCAGTGCACCAGATCCCACAGTCTGTGTCTCTCCTGAATCCCCCATCAATCTTCGCACTCAACATTCACCTGTGTCAATGATCCCTATTTGTTTTCGACAGCAATCACTCCCTGTAAATAACTCTAATAGTTCACCCCCCCTTCCCATCACCACACTATGTGACAACTGTCTCTATCTGTATGATGCTGGTCAAAAAAGATAGCAGACAGTAAGAAGTCTTCACAGTAAATTTCACATCAGTTTCTCAGACTTGCTTCTTAAATACTAATGGATTCTGTGAATTCATGTTCAGTGAAGATATGGGGCATATGGCAGCGTAGTGGTTTTTGTTTCTCACCTGGCTAACAAACCCCCCATGTTCAAATCCCACCCCCTGCTGTTGTACCTTTTTTGAGGTCCTTCACAAAGAAACACTCCAATCAAAACTACCCGCCTACACAAAGGGATAAAAAATGTAACATTATTTAGTAGACAAACCTAGAAGTGTAGAAGTGTGAGTTGTAAAATGTGATCTGAATGAATAAGTGATAATACATAATAATACTCACATCACTCCCCCAAATTTCTCTGTTTAGCAGGTATAAACATAAACTAGAATTGATGTCATTGCAGAGATTTTTTAATGAGATGCACAGAAATGACAATGATATTTCAACCAGACTTCGTAAGCACTTCCTTCCTCTGTGACTGCACNTTTAAATAGATGCACAAAAATGACAATGATATTTCAACCCGACCTCCTAAGCCCTTCCTTCCTCTGTGACTGCCCCCCCCCCCCCCCCCCGCAACAGCCAGCCTCTCTCCTCCTTCGCTGCTCCTAAAGGCTCTGTCCTGGAAGGGAGAAGAGCGCTGTGCCCTGACTCTGCCAAGTTCCCTTGAATCCCTGCTCAGAAGATAACTGGTCAGGGTAATTCAGGCAGCTTTAAAACTGGGATGGCAGGCAAGGCATGATGTAGCTGTTGGACTCAGACTGGTAAGATGGGTCTTCTGTCCTGTTTCTATCGCTGTCTTTGTGGCTCTGTCTATAGTGTGAGCAGCAGGCGGTGGCACTCCGTGTGTGACGGTGTTTTCAAACACAGTGCTAGGCTTCTGCTGTCAAATGCTGGTGTTATTGTCTGGACAGTAATAATGGAGATGCAGTTAAACTTGCTGAATGTCTGAAGGATCGTGTTACTCTGTAGCTCAGTTTTTTTTCCTTTTAATGGCTTTTACCATCTCTCTGTAGCACATGCCATCTCTGGCATTAAATGAAATTATTACACTTATAGTTCTTCTATTGCATCCATATTAGGAAAAATATTTACTTTTTTTGCATGTTGAAGGTTGTAAGGATTATTTACAAAACACTATCCAAGTCTGAAGAAAAAAATCCTAAACCATGAATAAAATAATCAATATCCTTTGCCAAATGACAAGTGAATAAGAAACTAAAATATTTACCACCAGCAGCAGGATATGTACTTGTATGGATGTAATAATTTGGAGATATTAGGCAGAAAATGACCTCATAGGAACACAAATGTCACGTTTTAGATAATCACAGTATGTGTGTAATTCAGTGGTGAATTATTAAAAATTAACCGCTGTTTGCATAAATTGTTTTGTAGGAGTTACGTGAAATGGAGTAAGCTTTGCCATTAATGTCATTTTAATTCCATGTTCATTTTTTTATGACCCAGGATAAAAGTGTTGCTTTATTTGCACTGACACGAGATGAGCAGTTCAGTTTTGTCGTATAAAATGTTTGTTAAACTGGGAACATGCAAGGTTGTAGGTCTTTGTGTGGATCATACAGTCAGGACAATTTTCATAAATTCTGTGTCCACTCACGTAAAAGACATGTTTGCCTCTCAGAGCACTTGGGGTGGTTACAGGGGAGGAAGACGTGGACAAAAGCCACCGCAGAGGACATTAAACATGCCATACCAGGTCCTTCCATCTCCATGTTGACAGTCACTGGACTCCCTGGCTATTGGGGGGAGGACAGGAGAAAGATGGCTCTTGGGGGTCTTGCTTTGGGGTCCTTATTGTCACTGTGAGAATCCTGGACATGAACAAAGACGAGCAAACACACATTTGCCAGGAAAATACCGGGGTCTGTGACGAAAAAGGAAGCAAAAATATTCTAGATAAAATAGACTTGTTACTCATTACAAAAAAAAACTTTCCATGTTTGACAAACAGAGCAGTAATCCACACTGTTTCTCAATTTAAGCACCACCGATGTTGTTCACATGTTAACGCTTACTGTTTTCATCTGTAGAAAGACGTACAGCTGTAAACTTAAGAATATCACGGATGCTTCTCCTTGGGTTCTTCTTTGAGTCTCTCATCAGATTCTTGAGAAAGGCCAGGAATTGGCACCACAATGTGTCCCTATTTAAAAAAAAATACATTTGACCTTAAGTTCAGTATCCCATTTCCCATAGTGGGAAGCTGTGGGAAAACTCTGGCTACTCTGCAGTCTTTGTGGTCATAAGGCTATTTATACTCAGTTCTAAACCCGACCACAGAGCCCACCCCCCACCCCCTTGCTGTGCCGCTTTACGTACAAAGACAGATGGTAGTTACTGAGAACCACGGGTAGCAACCAGAACCGGGCAACTTTTTCTCTGTCTGACTTATCAAGAGATCTTTTATTAAATTTTAGAATCGCTGTATACAATTTGCCTTAAATTGTATCTAAACTCAGTCTGCCTACTTTCTGCCTACTGCCTACTTAGTTTTGCCCTGTTTATCCCACACAAAACAGTCAAGGTCAGGACTTTAACTCTGAGTGTACTTTCCTTCAGAAAACCATGACCCAGGGAACAAATCTCCTTGAGCTTTATTTACCGCACTTCAGTGGTAGTGATGAATACCATGTTTTCCCACAGACGACTTTCAGGCATGAAGCTCATAATTCTGTGGGTTGGTAGGGGTTGTGTGAACGACATTTTATGCACTTGGGTGTTTTAGTGGATAATTTTTATTGGTGAATTGTCTTCATATTGAACTGCTAGTCTAACAAAGATGAAAAGACAACTAGAAAACAATTATTTTGAGAATTCAAGTAAATGCTGGAAATGAGCATTTTGAAGGTTGTATTTATGCAACATGAGCAAGCTTGGAATCAGTAGGTTTTGAACCTTCTTCATATCTGAAATGTAATATTACAATAAAAAAAACCTCCAGCAATGCAGAGTTACTATATTTTATCTTCTCTTACTCTCTAGGCTTCATCCAAGGCAGGTCTGAGCAGTAATGGGTGACTGGAGTCTTCTAGGGAACTTCCTTGAAGAAGTCCAGGAACACTCAACATCTGTGGGGAAGGTCTGGTTAACTGTCCTCTTCATCTTTCGCATCTTGGTATTGGGCACAGCAGCCGAGTCCTCCTGGGGAGATGAGGTGTCTGACTTCATGTGTGACACCAAGCAGCCAGGCTGCGTTAATGTGTGCTATGACTCGGCCTTCCCAATTGCCCACATCCGCTACTGGGTCCTGCAGATTGTGTTCGTGTCCACGCCCTCCCTCATCTATATGGGCCATGCCATGCACACGATGCGCATGGAAGAGAAACGACGGCAGCAAGAGTTGGATGAAGAAGGGCGAGCTGAGAAGGAATACCTGGACAGGAAGGAGACGGGGAAAACAGAGAGCAAAGTGCGCCTCAGGGGTGCTTTGCTGCAGACATATGTGCTCAGCATCCTGATCCGCACTGTCATGGAGATAGCCTTTATCGTGGGGCAGTACATGATCTATGGAATCTTCCTCAATGCACTGTACCAGTGTGAAACTCTGCCATGCCCCCACAAAGTCAACTGCTACGTGTCACGGCCCACAGAGAAGAACGTCTTCATTGTGTTCATGTTGGTGGTGGCTGCACTCTCATTGCTACTCAGCATTGTGGAGCTCTACCACCTGGGCTGGAAGCAATTCAAGAAGTGTTTCAAGGCCTACACAACTGCTCAGACCCTGGAGGTCAAGCCTGCTGCCCTGACACACACTCCCCATGAGCTCAACTCCCCGGTCACCTCTGTCACCTGCACTCCGCCGCCGGACTTCAGTCAGTGCTTGGGTGCAGTGTCTGCACATCCCCACTCAACCTGCCACCCCTTCAGCAACAGGATGGCGCACCAGCAGAACTCGGCCAATCTGGCCACTGAACTCCACCGCAGCAATGATGACCTGGGGATGGAGGACTTCCTGCAAATGAGCTGCACATCAGACGTTAATGCAGATAGTGGCAGTGAACACCCCCAGCTGCCCTGCAGCTTCATGAAGGACAAACGGAGGCTCAGCAAGAACAGTGGGTCCAGTGGCCGGCCACGGCCAGGCGATCTGGCTGTATAGGTCCAAGCCCTGGAGAGGAAGGCAATCTTAACATCGCTTCAAACACTGGATAAAGTTCCAGTACTGAACTGCAAGTGGCGTTCAGACACTAATATTTAAATATAAAATATTTAAATAAAAACTTTGCATAAAACACTTTAATGTCACCTTCTGATGCTGAGAAACTTGAAAAAAAAATTGATGCACATTATACTTTTTAACCGCTTCCAATTTTTCAACATAGAACTTCTGTCATTAACTGCTGACATCAGATTTTTAAAAAATGTTCTTTATTTCTATAAACGTGCTATACTTTCAGCAATATTAATGTTCAGTGTCAAAAAAATTAAATAATTTACATTGGAGTTGTTGTAGCAGCTGTTTGAATGGGCCTGTTTATTTGGAACTCTCCAACTGTTGAAACAAGCACTAGAGTCGTGTTGAGAGCTGAGCTGCTCTGCAAGAATCTGGGCTGCATCTGAAACACTGTGACCGGCGCCACCAAGAAAAAGGCCAGGTTCTTCAGAGAACCAGTTTCTTGGCCTCATTCACCGTCACTGCTTCCCATCTACAGCAAAGGGAGTAGGAACAAACTGTCAACGATCCCATGACCATCTGGACAAAGACAGACCCACAGCTGTCACTGGGTGTCAGCAAAGGAGGATTTCTGATGCATAAAGTCTACTTCCATTCTGTCATTATGTCAGAGGAATGACCTTTTCAATGCAGGAAAAATACAATTTCTTGTGATTTTTGGCTTCTCAAAAACCAACAGCCAGTGTCAATGCTTTTTTTGATTCTTTTCACCAAGTCACAAGACATCAGCAGCACTAAACTGCTTCCCACGAGGCAGTGAAAGAACAGGGCAGCACAGTCATGAGACAAGTCTGTCTCAACTTGGTTGCTTGAATGAGCATGACGTTTAAAACCACCAAAAAATCATTTTGCAGGATCAGTGAAAGAAGTAATACAAATTCAACAAGCAAAACTTGAGACCAATTCTTATAACTCATAACAGTTCAGAAACAACCAGAATGCAACTTTCTTGATGAAATGCATCTAAAGTGGCATGACATACTTTTGATGAATTGTGCATTTCAGACGTGGACATTGACTAATTACTGTGAATGCTTCTATGGCAAAAATGTAAGATTAGAAACAAAAAGAAGACTCCATACTGTGATTTAATAATTAAACACTTTTTAGACAAATGTCTTACTTTATATATTATAAGAAAATGACTTTATAAAATGTGTGTGTACTTATTAGCTCATAATGCAGACCTTTTTAAAGTGAAGCCTGTTGGCATTCAACTCTTTTTTAAAATAAGAAAAAGGACCACCTTGTTATAAGTACAGTCTTACAACACCAAATCTGTTTTTGAATGTTAACAATACATCTTTGGCAACAGCTGTTTTAGTATAATACTTATACACAAACAAGTCTGTCAGCTGGAACAAAATAAGACTTCATTCTAGAAGACTCCTCCAGGGGGGGTCTAACAGAAAGTGTAAAATAGCAAAAATTTCCTGCGTTCACTTCACTTCGTTTGTGTGGCACCATTAAAAAACCCACTTTTCTATAAGAAAAAGGACTGGATTTACTTTCAATGCACAAGTGTGTTTAAACTGTAGCACAAGTGACAGTAAATCACTCAATTTTGCTAATGTCCTCAATGCTTCAACTTGTGTTGACACAGCTCTTTACATGGATAAAACATGGTGTCAGTATCACACGTTAGAAAAGATTATTATAGTATTTGTACAGTAGAGATTTAAAATACCGTAGAAGGTTTTTCTGAAGACAGGCCGCCTAAGTAGAAGTTACTGGGTGTAGCCACTAGAGGGAGACATTTTACAAACTATAACTGTCAGGGTCGGTATTCAGTTGCGTAAAACAGAATCGAGGATCTATTTACGTTTTTTAACGTATTGTTAGATTTTACTTGTTGATATTGTTTTTGATTTAAACATGAATTTCAGAATCTCTGTATAAAATGTATTTGTTCCCTCTGCGTGGATGAGAAACCACCCAGTTATTGTTAAAACAGAGCATCTGTGAAATATGGTCACTTCGAAATTATTTTTATATAAATAATAAACAGTTTATTGCTGTTTGACTCTACCCGAGTTGAATAAAGTTGTGCAGTTGTGCAATTTCTTGTGTAAGTGAACATTATCCTTTTATAAATATTATACTCTTATCTCAACATGTTGTACTTTTCATAAATATCACATCGTGAAAATGTCAGTTGTTTAAATTAACCAGATGCGGTTTTATTCAAAGGTACTTTCAGCCGAGGAGGTATAACAAGTGAAGAGGAAAAGACACTCTAAATGGTTCCTGCACCAACTAAAACGCGACACTCAGAATGACAGTGACAATGGAAAGTGAAAGTATGCAGGACGGCGTAACTGTCTCGGTGACAAAACTCTCGGCAAACATTTTTCCCCTGACACGTTCCACCAAGTTTAATAGTGTACTCACAGGGGGCCCGTCCACGATAGCGCGTTTATGGGTACCAGAAGACAAAGTTTTTTTTCATAAAATTATGACAACATGCACAAAAATACATTCTTTATATTTTACAGACATCAGTTTGTACTCTTGTTACGTCCCATGGTGTTCTTTTCTTTTGTTTATTTGCTTAGAGATTTTCCGGTTATCAGTGGTTCATCATCCTGCCAATCATTCTCGTCGACGACATAACCACTAACCCTCCAGCCAATAGGACTCAAGGCGGGATGATTCCAATCGGCCGGTGTTTGTCTGCAGAGCTTCAGTTTCGCTTCGGCCTTTTGCTTCTTGTTTAATTTGCGTTTGTTAATATTTGATTGGTGTTATTACATATTTGTGTTCCCGGGTATTTTTCTGTTCCAGTTTGGTATTTGTGTTAGTATGAGCTCTTGGTTTACCGTGACTTTACCGTGGGGAAAATGAACAGGTAAGAACGTCACGTGACACACACGTACATGTAGATTTGTTTCTCTGTATAAATGACACCAGGGAAAGAGCGAGTTATATCTGTATTTCGGTTTGGGTAGGTAGTGCAGGTTAGTCAGGGCGTCAACACAGTCTGAAGATGTTTCTTTCGGTTTGTGTTTATTTATATTAGTTAGCACAACTGACTAGTTGGTTTGATTTTGACGCGTTCTTTTCTGTAACGCCGCTCACCCCCCCCCCCCCGTGTGCCTTTACGTTTTGTGTACAGTATGATCTATTTGCACCATTACCCACTTTCACTTATAAATACTAAATCACTTTTGCACCAAATCCTCCGGTTTTTTTCCTTCTTGCCGTCCCTATCCTAACCACAACAATCCAAGCAGCTAATGTTACCCCCTGTACCCCTAGACACTTGAGGTCGTTACACTGTAAAAACGTTGTCGTCACTAATAGATATTAGTTGCTGTTTCAGTAGAGTTAAGAACTGTACAAAACTCTATTTGGAATTTGTATTAATCAGTTATTGAATTACTTGTGCAAAGTTTAATCAATAAACTAATATAAGGGTTACAGGTGAATCATTTAACTGCGATTATTTTACAGGGTATAAAAAATCAAACATTGTTTTAAACCAAAGACGGGGGAGTGTGGATAAATTACATTTAAGTGAGGTTTGCAAATACTTTTAAGGGAAATTTTTATAGTGTCATTTCAGTACTGGAGATTATCCATCGTGACAAAGTGATGTCTGAAACCATAAATAAAACGGAATAAAACGTTTATCTGATCAAATATACAGCAAAAAATATCCTTCTTTCAAGGCTTAAATTACAGCAAATTACAATTTATTATTATTATTATTATTATTATTACTACGTTTCAAAATGGGCATTAAGGGGTTAAGAGTGGCCCGTTCTTTGATCTGTCTTATATTAAAGGAATACGGAAGTGTGAACGTGACGCGTACGCGTTTACGCCCACAAGCCTCATGGGAAATGTTGTTTTGGTAGTCCATTCTTTGGCTTTTGCACTTTACGATAAATGGTCCAGGGAACTACAAGTACCAGAGAAGATACTTCACGCACGGTCTGCCTTTTTCAAAATTGATAGAAAGTTAATCAAGAAAGTATTTCTTTTGGAGTGTTATTTTGTAAGTTATATAACTGCATTACCCAACGAAGCTTGAACGATTTTTATAGCACTTCTACTTTGTAGTCCTTTATAAAAAAAAAAACTTTGTTTCGCTTGCCGTCATAGTCATTTCATGAAAGGTATACTTCTGTTTACTTATAGCATTTCGCCATTAAATAATTGTAAAATAGTTTAATTCGATTGTAACAGAAGAATGATAACTTAAAATCCTCTTTTCTTTTTAATATTGTCTTTTTTAACATCTTCCGGAAACCCGTGCGTCGGCTGCACGCGCCGACCAAATGTGCAGATGGAGTCACACTGGCAAGAGAGTAATTGTTCTTTTTTTCGTTTCTGTGACTTCAACACTTTCTGCTGTTGATATTTATTTCAACAGACGCAGTGCGCCGCACTTCCAAACTGATACTGTTGCCAACTTTGCAGCCGCGACCTGATCGTCCGCTAAGCGAAGCCTGAAGTTGTACGCCGCCTGAGGGACACTTCCATGTCCGCCTCGCGGGGAAAGGCGACAGCGGAGCCCGCGGGCTGTGGAACCGGGTCCAGAACGGCCGAGTACGAGCTGAAGCTGGTGCAGGTTGCGTTCCGGCATGGAGCCCGGACTCCGCTCAGGTCTATCCCGGCTGTACTGGAGGTACGCAGGGGCCTCGCTGGCGCTTCTTTTCAAAATCTCAGTGGCTCTATTGTAAAACACTGCTGGAGCAGTAATCACCTGCACCTTTCTTCAACTTACCCCCCCTCAACACAGGCTCAGTGGGGTCCGGAGCTCCTCAGAGTTCCTGATCACACCCAGATCGATTATGTTGTCAAGGACCTGCAGGGTGGTCCCAGGCCTCCAGCACCCATAGAGGAAAACTACAGAACCAGCACCCTGTCGGTGAGTCCCCCCCCCATTCCCAGAATGCAGCTGAGTGTCCCACGCTGAACCTGGATGTTGGACATGTTGGACATGTAACTGTCCTGCAGGGGGGTACATATCCCGGCCAGCTGACAACACTGGGCATGCAGCAGCTCTACGACCTTGGCCAGAGACTGAGAAGGAACTACATTGTGGAGGTGCCCTTCCTCACAGCTGCGTTCAACTCTGCTGAAGTCTAGTGAGTGAAACATGATTGTGACGCCATCTATGTGTATTGTCTCCACTTCGCCTTTCCGGATTCTGAAGAAAAACAGTAGTCTACAGGACAGACTGATATTTATTTTTGTGTGTGTGCTGTTCAGTGTGCGATCCACCAACATTGTACGAACGATCGAGTCAGCCAAGTGCTTGGTGGCTGGTCTGTTCCAGCAAAAACAGGAAGGTAAGCTCCCACCTTGTAGTTATCGGTACTCTCCATCTGCTTTGAACTTGACCAGTACTTTGCAGCAGAGGTCTAATTGTGTTTATATATGGCTTCTAAGGAGATCCCAGAGAAACAAATGTGTCCCTCATCCCCCAGATACAGTGCCCATCTTCACCACAGAGACTGAAAATGAGGTTCTTTACCCCAACTACCACAAATGCAACCTGCTCAAAATCCTCATTGGGTCAGTGATCTCTTTGTGTGCTTAATGAAACACACGAGAAGCCGACTTTATGGGATCCTGACACTTCCGCTTCCTGTTCTCAGGCAACGGTGGGCAGAATCTTCCCAGCTCCCAGATCTCATAGCTGACCTTGAGAGCATCCAGAGAGCACTGGGTATCCCTGAAGGCCACAGGGTCGACTTCATCCTTATACGGGATGATATGGTGGCCAGGGAGGTAATGTTGCGCTGTTAGGTGGTGGGTGGGTGGGTGGTTCCCCTCAGACTGTTGTTTGCTGTTCACTGTGAGTTTGTCATTAATCGTCTGTGTGCTCCGCCCAGGCTCATGGACTGCCCTGCCCAGAACCACTGAGCAGCTGGAAGGCAACAGTGGAGAAGAGGGCTGTTCAGATGATCTGTCACATCTATGGACCCAGCAAGAGGTGGGAGGACTGAGGGGGCAGGTGCAAAAGTGGCTATGGGCCAGTACTGCAGTAGCATTCATTTGGACAGGAATACCTGTATGGGGGGAGGGGCAAACACAGCAGGGATGTGAAGGAATAACCTCAGCAGAGACATGACAGGATTACGACCCTCATCCTGCATGATAAGACTGCAGGAAGCCATCTGTGGCGTGAGACAGGAGCAGTGGGACTGAAAATAATGCTGGTTGTTGTTGCTAGGGGACATCTTCAACTCAGTGTCGGGCCCTTTCTACACATGTTGCTGACCAACATTGAGGACAGAGTACAAGGTGTGGCCTCTTCACGCTCCAGGTAACATTCAGTTGAGTGGGAAATTAACGTGGTCCAGTGTTTTAAAAGGCATTTTTCTATAATTTTGCTGTATGGAAACAGAATGTAGAATTTGGGCCCCACTTTGTCCACCAGGTGGCAATAGCAAGTTAGACTGTCTGGGGGTGGGGGGGTGTGATTGGTTGGCGTTGTCTGTGGTATGAAGTAGTAAAACTAGCTCATTTTATCATCATAGTGTGACCATGATAATAAAATCATGAAAGGTGGTGAGACTGGCGACAGTGGGGGACAGACACTTTATGGTTTGAGACACAAAGTGCATCTCTTTCTTTCCAAGCAGTTGGTACAAGTGTCTGATGACAGCAGTAGCTGATGCAAGTTTTCTGGGACCCTTGTTATATGAAGGATGTGTGAACGTATTTTAGACGATAACTATAGACATAACCAGAATGTAATACATTTTACATAGTGTCACGCTCATGCAAAAGGCAGCACCACGCAGGTGAACTTTAGTCTTAAGCCACTTTAATGAAATGGCAACAGAGCATTTTTTTGGAACAGTTAAACCATGGAACCTAAAAGAATTTGCTGTCTTTTAGCAAGAAGCTGTTCCTGTACTCGGTGCACGACACCACCCTGATACCCTTCCTCATGGCTCTGGGCATCTTTGACAAGCGATGGCCACCGTACGCTGCCGATATCACGCTGGAGCTCTACCAGCACCGTGTCACCGAGGAGACCTTCATCAAGGTGTCCTATCTTGGCCAGGTAAGTGTGGGAGTGAAATGGAAAGCAGGGAACCTCCAAGCTGAGGAACTTTTGCGACGTGCAGATATAGACATTGTGGCCCTCTGTACTCAGGACCAGCTGATTCCGGGCTGCAGCGACGTCTACTGTCCCCTAGAAAAGTTTAAGGAAGTGCTGTCTGCGTTCACATTGACTGCTGAGTGCTACCAGTCACTCTGCAGCCAGGATGATCTCTGAAGAGGGTGCTATGCTGCTTCAGTACAACAGGAGGAGGTCTGTGGGACTTACCTATTTTTAATGTCGTCTCCGAGTGACTTTTTAGGTACGTCTCAGTTCATTTAATACTTTTTCTGGATTTTTCCACATTCCTCTTGATCAAATACTTGACAGACGGACACATGCTGATCATGTCTGTTCACACACAGCGCTGTGCTTCCTGCCAACCAATCTCCCCCTACAAGGAGCACACTAGGATGACAAGTTTTATACAAAACAATATATTTTATTTGTCTCGGTACCACAGCACTGGGAAGTGGTTTTGTACCAAATTACACATGATATGTTTACAGCAGGAGAGGGGAGTTTTACTTAATTTCTTTTTAAAAAAAACCTTGGATCTTTCCACCAGAAGTTTGTACTCAGACAATGCTGTGACCAGAAATTAAAGAATAATAAAGTGGCTGCATTTGTGATAGGAGGCATATTTCCTAAACACTTAAAACTCTCAAGAACATTTTCATCTGAAATGCCAAGAACACTGAATATGTCAGAAGATCCCCAGTTCTGCTTTGTCCTTAGTGTTTCTACTTAAAACAAAGAGGAAAATGTTACTTACAGATAAATATTTGTGCTTTTTATAATTCCATTATCTGCACAAGGTCATATTTTGGTTTATTTCACTGCTATAAAAGCAAATAACAAAGTTATTTATTTTTTTTAAAAAGGCCTAACTCCACCTGTGGCGAACAGTAGTGTGGTGAGGACTGAGCTCCAAAAAAAATCCCTTTTGCAACAAGTATGGAACAAGAGCAAGGTGCTTTTAGTCTCTGGAGAAACAGATCAGACGAGATGTAAACAGCAAAAATCATTCGCCTTCTGACACAGTGAGCGTCCAAGTTTCTTGGCTTTTATACAACTTATAGGGGTAGTTTATATGGATGGATTTTTTTTTTTTTTTTTTTACATTTTACTTACAACTACAGCTCTGATTTCCTGCAGATGTACATACGTTTATATTAACCTCCGCTGTGTAAAAAGTGGGAGAAACCTACAAAGACCGCAGTTGTAAAATCCCACACATTCTGGAGACAAACTGGAGAGCTGCAGTGTCCCCTGCGAAGCTTCCGGTGAAGGACCCTCGAACTTCTCTGTACTTCCTATTGGATTTGTGTTCTTTTTACCTGTCTTTGCTTTCCATAGCATCTCAAAACATGGGATTTCCAGGTTCAGGGTTGAACACCATTCCCATGTCTGTGGCCATGCCACGTGGCCTCATCACAGTCTGCTGGGGGCCACCCATCCCGTGCAGTGACATCATCACATTGGGTGAGCCCACTGGACCAGGGTGATTGTACATTGGGCCACGTTCCTTACTTTGCATCATTCCTGGGCTCCCCAACAATCTATGCTGGGGTCCCATCATGCCCTGGGGCAAGAAACCAGGTGGCTGCCTGGGTCCATGGCCTGGGTTGCACATAGTAACATCTTGGGGCCCCATGTTGCCAGGTCCTGGTGGTGCTCCCATCCCAGGCATAGGGTGTCCTAATCGTGGGTTCCCGTCACCTATCATGCCCTGCATGGGTGGGAAGCCAGGGGGTTTGCCACCATCACGGGGGAAGTAGGACAGAGTCTGGCTAGGCTTTTCAGATGGGATAATGCGAGACAGATCAAACTCGGGGATACCCGAGGCACCGGGTCGCATCACCTCGTGCAGGTCCGCCTCGTTGAAAACGTTGCTGAAAGCCTCCTGGCCACCAAGAGCACTTGGTTTACACATTGTAGGCTCTGCGCCAGGGCCCAGCCGACTAAGGGGGCCCATGTCCCCCGGGAAGCCCATACCGTGGGGAAATCCTGGGCCATTATGGAGAAAGGGACCCTGGTGGGGCGGGGACTGCCCAGGTGGGAATCCTGGCAGCCGATGAGGGAAGCCCATCCGCCCTTGTGAGACCATTGCTGCGTCTTGGGGTCCTGGCATCATCATTCCATGGGCCATCATGCCAGGACCCATGGGCCCTGGATGTGGGGGCAAGGAGGGGCCAACAGGGGTGGGTGAGGGCATCTGGCCAGGCAAACCCTGGGGATGAAGCTGGCTTCCCAAGGCATTTATGCCCATGGGGCTCAGGGATGGCATGCGAGGGTGGCCTAGGTGGTGGTTCACTGGCAGGCCTGCAGAGAACAGTGGAGAGAAGAGCATCAGGCAGTGGTGTCAACACTGAGAAGAGACTCAAAGCACTCGTCCGAGTCATTAAAGCACTTTCACATTATAGCAAATTATATATGGGACCGACTGAAAACTGCACTCAGATTTGGGATGCAAGATGTGCATTAAACAAGCGATACTGTTTGTGTGCGGTTCGTGTACCGGACATGTTGTGATTGGCCAAGGGAAGGTTAGGTGAGCGGGCGGGTGGCGAATCGTCATCAGAGCTTGCCACAGTCTTAATGGCATCGTGGTACAGGGGGGTGGAGCTTGGCATGGCGAACTTGGACATGCGTGACATCATGATGGAAAGGGGGTTTTGGGGCAGCGTGGGCTCTGGAGGTACAGCGTAGGGGCTGCCGGACGGGAGATTTCCTGGAAGGTTCATGTGGCCTGGCTGACAGGAGTTGCTGCCAAGGGGTGGCACAGCAGGGGGAACATTTCCTGTGGGAGGGGACAGACCACAAATTATTCATGTGAAGTACTGTAAATTCGTTCCACTACCCACCACCATATGTACAGATCTCGTGTCCTGTTCCTGAGACAAAATCCTAGCAGAAAGGTGAAAACCCCCCCACTACCAGATTTCTCAGGGATGTCACCTAAAATTCCAGCTCATTCAGAAAGAGGGACTAAAAGGATTTTCTGTGTAATTAATTGCCAGTTTGTGGTTTTTTCATCAGAGCAACCAAAGATATAGAGCAGAGGTTCTTTAACTCGTCTGCAGACTGGAACTAGGCGGCTGGCCACATATATAAATGTTTCTGTGCATTAAAAAAAACTGTTTGAGTCTTAGAATGCAAAATATTTGAATAAAATTTTGCTTGTGTTCAATTCAGTGCTGCTACACGAATAGCAGAGTTTTGCATTCGTCTGCTTAGGTTCATTAATTGCGGTTCACATGCAGAGCTGGGCAACACAAGCTAGTAGTAACTAGCGGGTTTTTATCTTGTGCACAACACATACGCAAAAGATGAGTCGTCTTCAACAAGCATAAATGGACCTTTTTTTGCAGGCTGCTCACATCAAAAGATAGAGGTAACAATCTGAAAAGTACGATCATCATATATAAAGTACGAATTGGTTGTGACGGGTGATTTTCAGGCACCGTAACCAATGTGGAAAAATAAACAATTAAGAAAATCTGAGGTATTGATGTGGCATTTATACCACATATTGTGTGTTGACTGCGGAAGTACTGCTGCGGGCTATTTATTAGATAAATATAGTACCGAATGCTTAGCAAACTTTTTTTTTTTTTTTACTGTATTATAGCTACCGGGTAATAACCGGCTCCGCTGATCTGCAAAAAACATGCAAATACAGGCTCCTGTCTGCAGCTGGAGGAAGGTAGAGAGTCACTGACGACCACTGAGCCCCATTAAGACATCACAACCACCAGGGGGCAGAGTTTCCCTTCTGGTGTAAACGGTCAAAATGGCTCGACTTAAAAACTTGGCTACAAAAGTTGAAAATCTTTTTCACCAAAAGAAAAAAAATATATAAATGAAAATATAGCCTTGTTAAAATACCTTCTAAATATCCTGCACAGCTGTCAAAAAGCATTTAGCATCAGAGGCTTGAATTGACCTTTACTGTATATTTAATACGGTATCAATAACCCAAGTAAAGAATGTAATGTAGTCTAGTGGCAAACAAAAATGTAGCCAATTTATCAGGGAAACTGGCTTTTTTTTTAACTACAAATGAAAGGTTGTGTTTTCCCTAAGGCTAAAAAACAAGTTATATGAAATTCAACAGTTTCCAAAGCACCTCTATAGTGATGTCAGGGAGGCCTGGGCCACAGTGAACTGAAAAGGTGTAAGAAAACACCCCACATGTTGCTTTGCAAATTTCCTACCTGATTCTATGCTGCTTATCATGCTGGGGGAGCTCATGCCAAGTGGGGGTTTACTGTGCTGTTGCACCCCAGGGCTTGGCACAGGGGGTTTGGGGGATGATGTCCAGCTTGGAGAGGGGCCAGGCAGTGAGGGGGACTTCATGTGCACAGGAGAGGTGCTAGCTGAGCCCACCATTGGGGGTGATTTGATGGATGCAGTTGGGGCCGGGGCAGTGGGGCCGGTCAATATCGCCGCCAGCTGGGAGGGAGTCTGTGGGGATGTCAAACCAGCAGAGGGAGAGCCCAGTGTGGGAGATTTCAGTGGGTGGATGCTGGGAGAGTTGCCGGGACCAGGGTGCGTGTTCATGTCTGAAGGGCGACGACCCAAGCTCCTTTGATTGGGGATAGGAGTGGGGCCCGGGCCCAGACCAGGACTAGGACCAGAGGTGGAGGTTAACTGGCTAAGCCGAGGGTTTTGTCTCTGCTCTGGTCGAAGGGGCTGCTCACCACGAGGCCCTCGCACATGTCCTGGACCCTGCACCATGAATGGCTGATTGGATCCTAGGTTAAAGTCCCCTGACTGAGGCTGCTCAGCAAACAGTGGTCCTGGTGGTGGACCACCACCCCCTCCTCCCGCCTGTCTAATCTTCATCATCTCTTCGGGGCCCACGTTCATCTTTGACAGCATTTGTGGGCCGGGATTCATATTCATGTTTCTTGGGCCAATACCAAATTCGCCCATTTCACGGCCCTTGATAAATTCCATTCGGGATGAAGGGCTCATTGGATTGTCGGCAGGCATCCTAGGAAACATGACCCCACCCCCATTGTTGGGGCTGGGTTCCATGGTCCTCTGTTGTCCCATCATCCTATTCATGTCCATCAGCATGCCTGGGGGCAAACCCATCTGCTGTTTCTCACCTATTCCCTGCTGAAACATCCCCTCCGTCACTGCCTGAGGGTTGAGGAACCTTTCTCCACGACCCCCAGCTCCCCCAAACGTACCCTGCCCTGGAGGAAAGCCCCTCCCATCCACTATCTTGGGCATGTCATCTGGCCAACCCATACCCGGCTGAGCCATCGGACCAGGACTATCTATGTCTGGGTTCATCAAGCCTGACATACGTTGGATGTGGTGTGGGGGGAGCATGGGGCGGGTGCCCACGTTCATCTGCTCTGGGAAGGCCTCAGGCCCACTAGGGCCCCACACTTCCCCAGGGTTCATCTGATAGGGTGGTGGTGGCGGCACCCGCATGGTGCCCCGGGGTCCATGCTGCAACTGCTCCTGCTTGCGCTTCTTCTCCTCGTAGAACTCCTGCTGCAGCTTGAGCCAGGCCACCTGCTCAGGCGTCAGGTGTTCCCCCTGCTCTTCCTGCGGGGGCCCGAGCTCTTCCGGAGTGAAGGGAATGTCCCTGTGACTCGGCTGACCCAAGGGAGGCCCGTCAGGTCGAATGCCTGGACCTGACTTCCCTAGGCTTTGAGACTGAGCGATTATAGCCTGCAGGGGGCCTGGCTCAGGCTCCTTGGCCACTGGTTCCAGTGGGCTGGCACTGGGAGGGGGGAGAGCAGCATTGTCCTTCTCTTCAGGGAAGAGCATGCGCTGTATGTCACGCAGTGTCTGCAGGGAGCGTTCTCGGTGCTCCAGCTGTTCCTGGGACAGGCCTTCAGAGTTTTCCCCCATGCTAGAAATGAGCTCACTAGCCAACTGCTGGTGCTGCTGGGCCATCATCTTGGCTTCAGGGCCTTTGGCTGGTTCAGGTACAGGGAACCCTGGCTGTGCACCTGCAGGACAGGGGGCAGGCCCATTTTGGGATGTACCATCACCAGGACTGCTGCCTGAGAGTCCCTTTGAGTCTATGGGGCCCAGCAAAGCTCCACCATCCTGAGGTAGACCCGATGGCTGGGCTCCTGGGCCTGGAGGCACTTTAGCGGACAGCTGGTGGTTCTGGTCTGGCTGCTGAGTAATTGGACCAGCAGCTGGCTGTAGGCTCTTGGGCTCACTTCGTGCCAGACCCATTGGGGTGTTCTGGAATGACAAAAAAGACAAATCTAATAACAAGGTTCTTAAAGTCATACTTAATTTAACCATGTGCATTTACTATACTTTCCCATTTGAGACATGTCCAACCTCAAATCTTAAAATTCAGCATTTTTTCTGCAAATTCCTCACTTAGTGGTCTCTCATACACGAGCTAGAGAGGCCTATGAGAAACAGCATTCTTCTCCTCCTCACAAACTTCCTAATTTAGCCACAGAGCCACAGATGAACCAGGTAACATTAATGTTGGTCAGTAACTCATCAGCTGAGTAAGAATGATGATGGTTACTAAATGATCATCAGATACATGAGGGGGCCTATGCTACTCTTACCACAGTGGAGCGGGATTTTTCACCCTTTTTACTGGAAATGTTCTTCATGTGGAAGGTGATGATGGAGTCTGTGACACCGTTCATGACAGCATCTGCTGCCCTAAGGAAAGAGAAGCAACAGATCCAGGGATGACTAGGTTAAACACTTACTAACTAACCCCCCCCCCCACAGTGAAGATTACAAGTACCTTGTCCAGAGGCTTGCAAAGTACCAATATGAAACATCATAGTGCACAAAACCAAAATAATTATTCTAGGAACTGATATTTCATAATAGCAATCCCACTTTACATGAGCAATAATAATAATTCAAATGAGTTCTAGGGAAACTCAACAAAAAACGTCTTACACATCTTAAATTAAGATACTGTATAGATCCCATGAAAAATGCTCCTGGTCAACTATCCTCCTTACACACCACGCTCTGGTAGTGTATACCAAAACAGTTTGCATGGCAATAAACAAACACACAGGTATCAGGATATTTATCTAGACATCTTCAGTTATACAGACTCCTGCACACTGAGAGGAGTCTGCTGTGCCCTGATTCTCAAGTCCTGTGAAACAATACAAGGAGTCCAGAGACCCTACAACCCCCACATGCTGAATTAGGCAGCAGAAAGTAAGAAAACAGGTCAGTTACTTGTTGGCCATCTCTGTGGTGAAGACATATACAACATTTGATGGCGTTTTATGACTGCTGGCTGAATCCGATACAGAGTTCTGTGCCCCAGCTACATTGTGGGATGGTGTGGAAGAGCGGCTGGCGGCTGTGTTCGAAGAAGGTAGGGAACCTGGGTCCTGGGGCTTCATGTCACCAGAATTACAGTCTAAAATGGCGAGAGTGTCAGGGGTCCATCAGTAAGCCATACTCAGTATAAGGATACTTAAGATACATGTGAAACATCACAAAATACTCACTGAAGAAGCTCCGGTCATCTTCCTCACTCTCACCCCCAGAGCACCAGTCAGTGCCACTGTAGGGTTGCCGTCGCTCAGCCACACACACACGCTTTGCCCGGAGGCCCATGTCTATAAGGAGAGGGAGGAAATCAGCTTGTAAACTGGGTGGGTCTGGAGTCTCAAGAGGTAAACAGCAGAGAAACCACTGAAATGTTCTTATGAAATGGAGGGGGGGGGGACATCTAATTGATCCCACTTGCTTTGGTAAAAACTGTTTCTGTCTAACACATAGACAGAAACATGGTCATTTGTATGTTTACAAAGAGCACCTGAGAAAAACACATAAGGTCTAGAGCACTATCTGCACAGGGCTGAAGTGGCAGACAACTGAGTTTACAGAACTCATACAAACCAGACCTTCTTCCAGAATTCGTGCATTACTCAGATGGGTGACAGTGCTCACCTTTCTGTTCTAGCTCACTACTAGGTGTCCCAGGGTCTCTGGGCTGCTCACAGGACTCAGCAGAAGTGCTTCGTTCCCTCTTCACCTTGCTCTTAGCACCACTGCCCGAGTTCAGGCCCTGTCCATTTTTCAGTCCCAAACTCATTTTGGGGGCATGGCCTCCACTCAGTGGCTTTGAATCACAGGAGGTAGGCTGTGACTGGCCAGCAGTACCACCCTGCTTCCCCTGACTGGGCAGTTTGGAGTCCATCTGGGCAGCACTGGAAGGGGACATCACAGGGGGTGATCGCACCATGGCCTCCTGCTTTGACTTGGGACTGCTATCATAGAAACAAGAGACAAAAAATCCTCTATGTCATTTGGCCATAGAAACACTAAGGTGCTCCTACTGGGATATAACCAAGAGTTTTTGCCAACAAAGCATCAAAGTTTGCAAAGCTGCAACAACAGCAAGTAATGCATTATGCTGATTGTGCTGTCAAAGGCAACATGGCGCAGACAGCGAGGGAGGAATCACTTGCATAAACATTGTTCAATCATACTGAAACTCAAGTCCACTAAATGCTGCTCCTCCTTGATTTTCCAGACAGCACCCAAGAAAACTGCAACAGGAACCACAGCTGCTTTTCTACTCTTAGAAGTTGCCTTTAACTAGAAGAGCAGCAGTTTCACAAACAGGGACAATAATTGTTGACATTTATACAATTTGATTGGTTTACAAGGCCTCATTCTCCAACATCAATGGTGGCAAAATATAACTAGGAAATTAGTAATCCTTAATAAAGCATGATCCTATTCAAGAAACCTTTTAGACAGAATAATGTATGGGGCAGAAGGTACATCTTATAGTCCTAGACAAGTGCTACTTCCTTAGCTGTTTAGTGTTGGTTTCAGAGATAAACAAATTTCCATATAAATACGGCCAATGAAGTGCTACTCAGCCAGATGTTCACACCAGACTGACATGACAGTGGCTGCTCACCTCTGACTGTTTGTCGATGGGGAGTTTCTCACTTTGGGGTTGCTGGAATGCATTGAAGGAGATCCCAGAGAAGTGCAGGGTAGAGTTAAGTGCTGGTGTGAGCTGAGGGTAGGTGTGGCCTTGGCATGGGTGGCACCAGCACGGGATTTCCTGGGGCCTGTGCTGTAGTTGCGGCTGTCCTTGGCCTCTTCCCGTTCTTTTTTGGCTCGTTCTCGCTTAGGAAAATGTGCCGCTGCTGCCCTCTCGTCCTGCAGCTCCAGCATCCTTTGCATGCAGGTCCACTGTTTGCCCAGGAACCTCAGTCCCCAAGGGCTTGCTGTCCAGGGGGTCAGACGAACACAGGGTTGGGTGCAGTACACACTGTACCACATCAGAATCATTTGAAACATCAAAAACACTAAATATCCCAGGTACCAAGGAAAAAAAATCCATAGCATTACTGCAGAGCTGGTTGAATATCTATTCTTTATTTCACTGATACAGAAGTCTTTTTTCACCACACAGACCATTAGAAGCATAATCCAATGGACCAGCATCTTCCCCTAACATACTTCTGTGGATTTTCTCCCCTTACAAAATGTTCTGTAACAACACTTTCACAATACATCTTTGGCATGTGCATCTACTGATCTCTTCATTTAAAGTCATGTTGCCATCCAGAAAACACAAAAGAGGTTTTTTTAAGGTCCTCAGGTATGCAAAATGGCAGGAAGTCTTGCCCTCTAACAACAGTCAGCATGGAAGCAATCGAAAGACAGTAAAAACCTACAGCTATAATAGAAGCAAAAGCAAAGTTTTACACCCAGAAAAGGTTGAGATCAGGAACAGTCATCCCACTTTAGGGGAATGCAAAAAATAGGAACACAACATACAATGGCTGTTGGTGGTAGGTGAATGAAGGCAAGACCACCTGGAGAAAACCCTGCACATACAGAGATACACATGCATACATACAATATGACACCTCTCAACCCAGCCCAGGGTCCTGAAGCAACATCTAAGCCACAATACCAAGTCAAAGGTTCACAAAGCAAAATGATTGTGTAATCAGTGTACTTAGTTACATCTGCCAACCTACTTTGAGAAATCAAAGCATCACTGAAAGAAACCCCTCTGAGTGCAAACCACAGCAAACATGGAAAGGGACAGTGGTAATAAAGGTAACCATAATATCAAAAGACAATAACCTTCTGTGTTTAAGCTGCTGCACATTTACAAAAATACATAACTTACAGAAATAAATAATACAGGAGACTCCTGGCAGTGCTGACAGGGGGGTCTTTCTAAGTGTGTATGAAAAAGAGAGAAAATGTATACACCTTTATGTACCAGGACAACCAGCTGACAATCTTTGCATGCATGCATGTATGCGTTTGTGTTTACGAGCTTATGGTGACACACGTGGCATCCAAACATGCCTACTTTAGACCACAACAGTAAATGCTTGAGGTCAGTGTTGTGAACGTGAGTGGGAGTGCTCTTTACTCCCCATCATCACCAACAGGCTGTACTAGCTGCCACCACCGAGACGAATGGCACGTGACCTCGCCGCTGGCGAAGCAGTAAGAGTTGCCATAGCAACTGCAAGGGTATCTAAAAACAGCCTGTTAACGCAAGACGTGCACACACACACGTCACTTGCCATATTTTAGAAGGTATGATAATATTTTGTTTTGTTGTATCTGAAAGGTAAAATTTAAGAGGAAATGTTTAATATTGCAAACTAGGGTTTGTTGGTAAAGAAAAACCTTGTATTTTAACTATGTTTAGGAAACCCAGTAACATGGATGTAAGACTATGTTTATAATCACCTTTAACTTATGAAGTGTTGTAAAAATGTGAAATCCATATAAGCTTTGAATATGGCACCCAGTGCAGGAGGTGGCAGCATGATTAATCACTGTAGACACTGCAGAAACACCCAGATATAAATCCTGGCTGTTCAGCAGCCATTAACAGGTTAGCGGGACATAAGGTTCATGGCAGGGCCCTTGTTATCACACATGGCAAGAGGTGAGAACAAGGAGATCTCTCTCTCTCTCACCCACACACACACACACAAGTACACATCCTGGTGATGACCTAGCAAGCAACACAAAGACACACAATCTCTCATAAATGCCCTGTAAACTGCGCACAAGGAGGTCGTTCTTCGGTTTGTCAACCACAGAAGGGTTCAGCATTAGACTACAGTATACACCTTGCTCAGCCCCAAATGCATAATACTTAAATTTATTGCTGTCCACACATCAGAAGACCCACAGTGAATTTGTTCTACTTTTTTTTTTTAAACACTCCTTTACAATAAGTTTGGTAAATTAACAGCACAACCAAGTACTATAATACCAAGAATGTAGCTAAATTCAGGGCAAACTGGAGCAATAAAGCCAATTTTGCGCACATATTCTTCATATTAAGTGAAAATACTGTTTCCTCAGAACCAAAAAACAAACAAGTGGATATCAACAGACACTACTTACAGCTAAGCCCAAACATTAAGTGGGTCAAATGGAGGCCGCTTGTTTCTCCCTCAGCCAGTTGGGAATCTTCCGGAAAGCAATGGGCTGGTCCCCAGGTACATGCCTCGATGAATGAGGACACACTGGGCGATGGACCGCATTCTGAAACTCGACACCTCTGTGATAGCCCTTATGACGTGACAACCAACTTAATTTCAACAAAGTCCCGTGACATCAGCGAATCACATAATCACACACACCTGAACTTCTTAGGGAGCCGCACATTTCAGCACAATCATTTTCCCTTTGTATGGCAGCATTTCAAATATTTACCATGGACCTCAGAATTGTTCCAGTCAAACAACATCTGTACAGCCCACACCAGTCTTCTGCAGAGCACCCAACTTTTGAAGCACAGATGAAGAGCACTGAAGTCACGCCACCACATCATGTGAGTAAACTAGAGTGGAAACACCCCAGGGCTGTCTGTCAACACAGCCCTGGCAGATGACAGCATCATAGGGACGGTGTTGACACTTACCATGTTTTTNTTTGAAGCACAGATGAAGAGCACTGAAGTCACGCCACCACATCATGTGAGTAAACTAGAGTGGAAACACCCCAGGGCTGTCTGTCAACACAGCCCTGGCAGATGACAGCATCATAGGGACGGTGTTGACACTTACCACTTCTTCTTTTGAGGAAGGGGGTCACGATATGGCAGTAGCCATCTTAGCCCCTGTGGAACAGGGTGTGTTTGCCAAACTGTTCACCTGGAGGAGATAAGGAAACTACAACTATTATACCGGCAGATCAGAAGGATATACAGTTACAAAGAGAACAACTTAGCAAGGATGAGTGTGCACATCTATGTATACTGTTCCCTATGTTCCATTAAAAGTGACTAGAGATGTGCAAAGAAAACATTACAATTTCTGTGAATTTCAATTAATGTTAGTTAAGTCTATAAGCAAAAATGAAATCTTTAAGTTAGTGATCCAAGTGATACTGTAATTTCATCATTGTCATCAGTCTGTTAAACAGCTATACTACACTGTAGCCTGACAAGTGTGACATTTTCAGGGAGATAAACACCATTTCATCACTCACATGTTCTTCCAATACCAGTGGCTACAGGCACATTTTATGCAGTCAAACGATATTTCACCTCACTGAGTATGAAACCCACTCCCATAAGGGTCTAGTTCACTGCCTGGGGGACCATGCTGGTACCCAGAGACCTGGACCCAGAACAACCATGGCTTTCCTCATCTGGACCAGTAGTCAACCACTGCTATAGGACCAGTTCAGTTTTTTCCTGCAGTTGCAACAATGATCTAGTGCACTAGTGTTTTGCTGCAGTCCTACTTGCTGAGGCCTTGTCATTAAACTTAGGACCCTCCTACCAGCTAAAGCAACAAGTGGTCCATTTTTTTTTACAGTTCTGATGCTCTTCTGCTCCATATAGATCACTTCCAACAAAGAAGGGATTATGGCCAAGCACCTTTGCAAGGGATCTAAACCTGGGGTCCTAGGAAGAGCTTCAGGATGTCTGAAGTGCAGGGCTTGTTTTGAAAATAACACTAAACAAATTAGATATTACCCTTTTACTATCTGTGACATTTTGTATTAATGTAATCAAGATTCAGTGCAACAATTTCTCTGAATTTACTTATGGGTCCTTAGGCTTAATTTGTAAAGAATATTGTGGACAAGAAAAGGTTAACAGCCATTGTTCTAAAGGCTCATCTGTCAGTTACCAAGCCTATCTCCCTGCATCTTCAGAGGCAATAAAGGAACCTTCCAGTAAATCAATGTAGTTCTTAAAAAACTTGGTGACAGCAGGTGATGTAGGTTACAGCTGTTGACTTGCACTCAACAGACCTGGGTTCAAATCCCAGCTCCTGCTGTAGTACCCTTGAGGAAAGCAATTACCCTACATTGCTCCAGCAAAAATTACTAAGCTGTATAAATGAGTAAATACTTGTAAGAAGTTTTACATTGCAAGCCACTTTGAAAGGTTTCATCCTCACTAAGACAAGTGAAAAAAATAACTATTCTGTCAGAATTTTTAAAAAAAAACATTATTCTGTTGAATGATACTACTGAATCATCTAATACAAATAGGAATATGCTTAAAGCTTTTAAAAATACATTCTTGTAGGTAGCATTTTACTGTGATTTAGCTGTAACACAGATACTGTTTGAAATGGCTTCTTTGGGCTCTACTTGACTGTTATGCACACAGCAAAAATCACCAAGGAGGCAATGTGCCAGCACTTACACCTTAAGAGAGAAGAGACCTCAAGAGAAACGTGCATCTTCCACATGACCAGCTTCACTAAAATTGAATCCCACCAGATGCTCGATCTCTCTCACTCCCCACCCGTATTGTAACCTGCATGCTGGGAGACATAAGGCCTTGGGCAAAATTCCAAACAACATAGCACAGCGATGACCATGAGCTTCCAGTATGTTCCTGTGTGTCTCGAACACACACTGCCTCTCTATGACCCTCCCCATGACACAGCAGCACTGACTCAAGGAGACTGGGGTTCAGTTGTATACTAGGAAGTAGAGTGCACCCAGGGTAAAGAGGTACTAAACTAAGCTCTGGAAACCCAGGCAACACAGATAGGCAGCTAATCAGCAGCTGTTAGACAGATGCAATTGTGTTTTATGAGTAAGCAATTAACTGAGGTCAGCATGCTTCTGTACAGTTCCTCACTGAAGTTCTAAATTTCCAATTCAATTGCACACAAATGAATGTGACGCATGTACTATAAGTAGGTACTGGGAAGAGAAAAATTCATTCAGCAGGAAACCTAATAAACACATTTTAATCACAAACCAGGCTGTAAAAAAATCTTGTTCAACTTCAGTCCTGTAGAAAGGGGTGGCCGCAGTCCTCAGTGCCACACTGACACATGCATCCTGCCAGATTCACAGATGACAGTGTAACGTGACACCCAACATATGATTGACTGGCTGCTTCAAAGCACCCTTGGCCACAGTGACCACCAGTGAACAGTCTGACAGCCAGTCCCAGACTCTGCTTACTGACTGACTGACTCACCCTGGACCCTTTAGACCATCCTACTGCATCCAACAAATTCTACTAAGTTCAGAGAAAAGCCCATGAAAGTCATTTTACAAACAAGACTTCCATGCAGTTAATGTATTCTGTATCAAAACAATTTCTTCTACCAAAACATAGCCTTAACATAAACTCGTGTTCCAAGAAAGGCAGGGAATGAGCTTTAGGCAACGGAAGCTGGATGGATGTGGCTGAAGCTCCTGTACACTAAAACAGGAGGCAGTCTCCTGAGACTTTTGGGGAAGTTGGGGAAGCTGGGGAAACTGAGGCTGGATCCTGCTCCTAAAGGCTGGAAAAGACTTTAAATTTCATAGAATGACACAGAAGAAATGTTATCTATTCATTTAGCTGACACTTTTCTCCAAAGCAGCTTACAGTATTAAGCTACTTATAATACTTTACCCATTTACACAGCTGGTTAACTTTACCAAAGCAATTCAGGCTCAGTACCTTGCTCTACTACAGTAGGAAGTAGGCCTCTAACCTGGATTCTTGGAATTCAAAGTGGCAGCTCTAAAGATTACGGTACCTGTTTCCCTCATGACCACTCTCATGTCTAAGTAAGCACACGTGGTAAATGTGCGTATATAAACACATAAAAGATTCATGCAGGCCAGGAGACACACTGTAGCAATCCAATTTACATGACAGGTAGCTGGATTTCAGTTTCTACATGGCACAGCATGTTCCTGGAGGCTAAATCACTTCATAACAGAAATAAGAACTGAATATATCAAAGGATCAGTGTGTTTAAGTAAAAATAAAACTCTTAAATTTGATCCATCTAAGTGGCAGACAGTGTTCTCCCACCAGGTATCAAACAAAGAGGCTACTTCAACAAAGACATGCTGGTCCTAAGCTTCTCAGTTGGTGGCCCGATGTGTAAAACATCCTTTTCACATCACAGCAGCATAGTGAACACTGAATTAAAAGCAGCAGGTTACTGTTCAAACCTCTTTAACAGGTCAGCCCCTTTTCCCCACTGATGCATTTCACACATTTTCAAGCATTACTTTAATAACCCCAGATGGAGGTTTACATCCAAAGGCTTCACACCTTCACCATGTGAAGCCAGCCAAAGTACTGTCAGGTCCACAGCTGCATGGCTTCTGTCAGGGCTAACCGGCTCACTAACATGAACACAGTCCTGTCCCTGTGGCACAGGGGCATTGCGTCCAGTCCCCAGACGACCCCAGGTGCCAGGACTCTCCACCTGCAACAGACACACAGCATGGGATCCCACCAGAAGACACCGTCTCCTGGCACAGCAACCCGGTGGTACAAACAGCTGTACTACTCCAAAGCAAAGTGCAGAACACAGGTTATGTGTGTTGCACCATGGCAAAAAAACCATCAAATCACTAGGGGGACAATCGCGTTTAGAGAAGAAAATCAAGGATGGAAAAGTATTTCACTGCATATGCTAGGATTTGTGGGTAGGAGATGTTTAAAGCACAGAGGCACATACAATCATCATCAACCTATGTCGACAACAGAAACGCTGCCTTTTATCTACTGCAAAAAGGCTATAAGTCCTTCTGGACCTGCTGGATATAGGTAATGCACACTGCAGTTTGTGCATCGCTCTGCATACACATGTACGCATGTACACAAACACACATGCACACAACAGCTGTAGCACAAGCAGATGGCCCAGTTCACAGACAGGTCATCTGGCCACCAGTGGAACACTGAAGGCACATTCCAGAAAAAAGCAGCATTCACAGATGCTCATAACCACTTCCCTCCATCATCCTCTGGCCTCAGTGTGACCACACACTCACACACATATTTACACCAACAACAAGCTCTGCATTTCTCACACTGATTAGTAAAGACACCAAGTGTCTGATTATGTGACATGTGGCTCAGACAGGTAAAGAAATTCAGTCACGCATTTTGATGTCTCACACACACACACCCATCTCTACGCAAAATGGCACATCAGAAACTAAAAGCACTGTGGCTCAATAAGTGATGGGGCACGCAGTGTGGCCGCCACTGGAAGATGTTTACTCGTGAAAAGCAACTGTTAACCATGAAGATCCACAGAGCAGAACACCAGAACCCAAATAACCATACAGAAATATTACTTCCCTGGCCAGTTTTTTTTCTCTAATTTAGAAAAAAATGCTTCCCATAGTCCCTTACCCTAAACACAAATACAAAACCATCTCCCAGATGTTTCCCAGACATCATCTAGGATTCAAATAATAGAATCAACAGACATGATATGAGTTTGAAACACAGGAAAGGGCAATGAGAAAAAAAACTTCTGAAAGAAAAACAAATCTTATTCTACTGCAGATCAACATAGACCTCATGCTCTATATATTACTGCACTGTAATCTTTGGGTGAACTCTATGATATTTCATCAAGAAAAAACAAACATCCAGGAGTGATTTTCTGGGAAGAAGAAAAATTCCCAGTATTTACAGTCAACACAACTCCCATGAAATAGCAAAACGCAAAGAATTAGTCAGAGGCCAAAGATGACTTTAATGAGGGGGAAAAAAAAAAATATATATATATATATATATCATTCTCAAGCCCTCACCATAACATAACTAGTAAAACTTTTCAACAACAACTTGTTTTAACAAAACAACAACCGATGCATGGGAACAAAACGCACATCCTTATCTTTATTGGGGGCTCTCGTACAATAACTGACAATATATTTTTCAGGTTGGCCTACTGATTACTGGCAACCAATTTATATTGACATCTTCCAATTTACTGACAGTGGGGGGGGGAGAGAGGATTACATTTGCAGCAGAAGTCTTGCAGACACAACTGTGTGTGCACATCAGTGTGTAGAATTTATGCTTCATTACCTTGTGTGTCCTCCACGTCTCACAGGGCCAGCTTGTCCCTCATGAGTGAGACCCTTTATACTGGCCTTGCAGGTCAGGACCCCTGAACTCTGCACCCTTACCACAACACAAAGCACTATTGTCTGTGTGCGAGAGCTGGTCTGGAGGTTGCCACCACGATGCTTCCTGTCACACGGTCACACTATCCATTGACATGCCTATAGAGACAAACAGAAAGCAACATGTCAGGAACAAAAAGGGAAAAAAATCATCCTTACACCTGCAAGCAAGGCAAAGATATCCAGACAGACATAGAGGGCAAAAGTAGCCATGTTACCACTTCACGCACTAAAGACTTTGGATGATATGCAAACAAATCCACCAAATTTAATTTCTCCCCCATTAAGTCATCAGCCAACATACAACTGTGCCATTCAAATTGATACTGGACACCAGGACTGTTTAACACTACTTTATATAACACACAGCTTTCTGAAGCACAGAGAACAAGGAGCTCACATGTTGCTCCCAAAAGCAGTGGGAAGGGGCTCGCAGCTGGAAAAACCTGCACTGGGAAGTTTCATAAACTGCAGGGAAAATAAAATAAAACAAGTCTAATCACAAATCAATATTGCAGTTGCTTCCTTTCTGCCAAGTTAACAGTTAACTTGCTTAACAGGTGTGATCTGAGGGCTGAACATTCTCCACACAAACCAATCAACATTAAGTGACAAAATAAGTTCTATTCCAACACTTATTATGACAGACAAGAACTGATAAGATCCTGCTAAGATATAAGCGTCTTTTACTCACCAAACAATCAGTATCCATAATCCTGTCAGTAGAGCAACTTTAGCTGTGATCCAGATGTGAGGATGTCATAAAGCATCTTTTTGAGGGCTTTTAAAATCTCTGGAACGATTATTCAAATTGGTGCAGATGATAATTAATGCAACTAAAGCATCTCTGACAGTGTATGCCACTAGTACCCAAACACCCTCTAGTGACCAGCACCAGGTCAATACAGAGACACCTGTTTCTCTTGCAGTGTAGAGCACCACCGTCCCTAGGGACCACAGACCTCTTGCATCGGACACATCATATACACCCTAAAAATCCTGATGGACCAATCTGGAAACACTTGTGTGTGACTGATGGTTTACCACAGTGCCAGTCAGAGACATGGCCTTCAACACACTGTGGACAGAAGACCAAGACAGACATCCAGCATCACAGTGAACATGAGTAGTGCCATCATCAGGATACACAGCATCATGACGAAGACAGGTACCCGACACCAGAGTAAGTCCCTGTAACTCCATCAAAACACAAAAAGAAGCCCATTTATTCATTGAGGAAGAATTAGTCGTACGAGCAGAAAGAAGCAAAGAGGAACCCTATAAAGGACAGAAGGTCCATATCAGTGTGACAGGTGGTGTGAAGTAGTTTCTTTGGATACCTCTGAACATGATCAAAAACAGCTTACTGGGCACTTTCTGTCAAAATGAGGTGATTTGTCTTCTGAGAAAGTCAAACGTCCTGCTTTCAAAGGCATGGTTTGAAAATGTCACATTTCAAAATGTAACACCAGCTAACATGTCGACAGGAAGGGCTACGGAGCATACCTGTAAATGTACATATTTACACGTGTACGAGCGGTGGAGAGGAAGTCTGGGAAAACAAACTTACACTACACTCGGGTATAAAAAAAGCACCACTTTCACAGGCAGAGAGGAGCCGCATCTCTTTGAGAACAAATAAAAGCAATGGCCAAAACACAACCGTCGATATAAACAAACGAGTTTTACACAAAAAGAGCCAGAAACGAACTGCTAATTGTTTATAACATCCAGCAGAATTAGTGGTCCGAAAATCAAGAAGAAATCTGTCTCTCTGATATGGACACGAAAAGTTTCCTGAAGACGAGTCAAACTTGTGCGAGTTTTTATCCCCCCCCCTGCCCACCTAGAGGAGCGGGAGCGCGTTCCCGTTGCCCCGCGGAGGGAGGAGCTGAGGGGGGCACCGTGCAGTCAGAAACCCGGAGCCCTGGAGCGGGGAGTCGAGCGTCGAACTCCGCTAGTGTTTAGGTGAGATTACAGTCGGCGACGGCCACTCGCCCCCCCACACTGACAGCCTCCCTGTGAACAGCAGGCTGTTGAGCTCAGTCCACTCCGCCAGAACGGTTTCCCATCCTTTCGTATGTTCATTTCTCATAAAATATCGTTACTGCCGTGTTATACTGTACAGGCTGCACACAGACCGCAAGCAACAATAAAAAAACTGCAGCTAATGGAACACGTATCATTTCCTTAGAAACGCCATCACGAAGCCGCGATATCTGGGCTTATTATTGCTATACAAAATTTCGCTCTAAAACCCGTCCTTGTGTGTTTCACACAGGGATGAGAGCTGTGCGCGCGCCCTGCAGCGGGAAAGGGGGAAAGGGAGCGGCTGTGCGCGGCGCCGTCGATACTCACCGACGCGGCGTCCTCGCGGGCCTGCTCGGCGGCGCGCACGGCGGTGCCGCTCGGAACTCAGACACATTGCGTGCGCAAGTGCTCGAGGCGGCCCGTGGTCGCTCTGGGTCTCCGCTCCACGCTGTCCCCGAGGCTGTGCGCGCGCCCGCCCGCCGGCTCGCCGCTCTTCCTCCTCCTCCTCCCCCGCTCAGTGGCGCGCCTTGGTTCAGCCCGAATGCTAAGCAGCGGTTCTAGGTCAGGTCTGTGTGCCATTGAATACATTAAAGGCTGGAATCAATGCCGAGAGAGTGTGGCGAGGCTGGACGCCGACACACACACACACACACACACTCCGTGACCACTTACAACCAGTCTGTAGTCAGCTCAAACTTTCTTCTACATCGTCTTTAAATTAGCCGTATCCCATAGCTGACAATATTCTCCAAAAGAAGTTTAATGTTCATCGTTTTGTTTACGGCCCTTTAAATATATTTTTAAATAGCGAAAATATTCGCTATTGAAATGCTATTGTAATATTGTTTTAAGACGTACATAAGCAGTATTTAAGTACATTTATTTTTTGCCTTGCATGTTTGTGTACCATTCTTTTGTATACTCTTGCTAATAATTTTGCCCCCCCCCCCCC
>UFQX01000394.1:307837-346243 GCA_900497675.1 Arapaima gigas | reverse complement strand
TATACTCTTGCTAAAAATTTTGCCCCCCCCCCCCCCAACAAAAAAAAACAAAACAAAAAACTGACGTGTGGCTATCCCACTGTAACTTTACAATAGGCCTTAAAGGTAAATTGGTTTATCATCATATTGGATTTACTCTGGATGGATACAATACAATTTGCAAGATGTTTCCCTTTGGGTGGAAAATCCCCCTGCAGACAGCATGTAAAGGTCAGGAAACATCTGAGTATCTTCAGTGCATTCCATTCAGCACGTAATTCTTAATGTACATTATTATACATACCATTACTCCACTATTTGCCAGGTGCTTTTATCCAAGGCATCTTACAATGTTAGATGGATTTACACATGTATACAGCAGGATATTCCGACTGTGAATTTAGGATAGGTGCCCTTATCAAAGATATTAAGCAGGAGTGGGATTCAGTGGACTGTCTGGAGAATGTGGGTGAATAAAATGTACAGGTGGTAATAACACAAGCAAAACAATGACCACATCAGCCCTGCACAGCCATTATTTTTGAACCCCTTTCAGAGGTTAAACAACAAAACAGGAGAATCACACGGTAACAGCATACCACTAGTGCAATAAAAATACACTAAGAATACACCAAAATGCAAAAAAGAATAGGATCAATACATTTTTCCACTTCAGAGACTTAAGAGTTTGTGAGATAGGTGAGGCAGAGATGCTGAATTTCTGTATGGAAGTGCTGCATACAAAATGTGCAGAGAAAAGCCATGAACATTAGAGTACTGGCTTGTTATAAAATCCTTTCCTTGAATTCACAGGAGCACCATATACCCAAGTGAATTTAATGGAAATAAAAGAGAAAGATGTAGAAAACCAACCATCTAAGTAAGCACTTTGCCTTTTCCTCAGATGTTTAATCACAGTTGATTTCCCCATTTTACTCACAGCTGGGGTTTGCGCTGTGTTACTCTGATAGTAAAAGGTAGGCAAAAAATAAACCACAAAACAAACCACGACTTGCTGCCATAATAGTTAATGTTTGTTCCATTCCTTTGGGGAATACAGCACTAGGGATTCACATGTTCAGTTTACTTCAGTAAACTCTCAGGTACAATAAGGTGCTGCAATAAAGGCAATTATCAATATTTGCAACGAAAAATATATGCCTGGGGGGACCTTATTTATCCTGTTAAATATATATTAAATTTAAATTTATTTAGGAAATGCTTTTCTCAGATGTATCGCAAAATGATTATTAGCTAGTATTTATCTGACATAAGGAAACTTTACATTTATTCATTCTGCAGACATTTTTCTCCAAAGTGACATATAATGGCTGTCAACTAGCATTTAGCTTTATCCATGGGACTTATAACGCTAGGCACACTTCACTAAACTTCCTACAAACATGCAGTCATTTATACAGCATAGCAGTGTAACACACTCATTTACATACACTTTAGACTTCCCACTTCACCTAAAACACGTCTTTGGACTGTTTGTGAGAACTAGAGCATCAGAAGGAAATTTACACAAACAAAGGGAAAACATGCAATCTTCACAAACTGAACAGGGTTCAAACCTCCATCTCAATACATAGCCCAAGTATCATGAGGCACCAGCAGTACCCGCTGCACCATCAAACTTCAGCCAGAAGTAGAAAATTATTATATCCACTATAAAATATACAGTGATGTCTGTGGTCATGAATAAAACCTGTATCTCTCCACTGCTGAGGATTGCCATTTACAGTATATATTATTGGATATGACAGAGGAAGACCCAAGATTTTGTGGATTTTGCCCCCATCTCAAATCAATAATGTCTCTTTGAGCAGAATAATAAGGGGTGACAGACTCTTCTGTACATGCAGGGATCACACTCCTTATCCTGTGGAATCAACCACTGTAGCAATGTTGTAGCTTGAACAAAGGTGCCCTGTGCATCAACATTTAGCCAGTTCAAAAATGAATTTACTGAGCCAGCTTCCATGATGTGCTACTCCTGCACCAGCTGCAACTCTTCCAGGACCGTCACCCACCGTTCAGCAACCACTACTATAGAACCTTCCCCAATCCCAAGTCTCCAAACACAGAACTTGTCACAATCTGAAACATTTATGTATTGCTCAGCCTAGGTTTCCTACAGGCCAATACTTCTGTATTCTGTGTGTGACACTCATAGAAAACAAATGTCCTCCACTCAGGGTTTTGGCAATGTTGTTTCCTGACAGTGAGCCAAGTGCAGAAGCCTGGATCTCACAGAGCTCTGCTGTAGGAACTCTTTGATGAATGTGCATACGTTTCTATGTTTACACTGGTTGCCCCTAAACTGTCACTGCACGTACAGTTAGCTGCCTGTATCACCCATGTGGGGTCCCTGGTCTGTCCTGTGTGTTCACCCTCATCCATCACCCAGGAAACAGCCAGCTCTTTGTGTCCATAAGGATGCCCTAACTTCACTAAGCCAGTCTGGAAACAACTCTGCCCAGATTGTTTCCACATCAGTCGTTAAAAACTTCATCTCAAGGGCTTTAAGTTGACATGTAATAAATGCTTTTACATTGCAGTAATATTCAGGAGCAAAACTGTCCTGTTGACATAATGCTACAGCCAGCGAAGAGAATGTTATTTATTAACTGGGTCCAGGCTAATCTCGGGCTGTAGCCCTGTTCATGCAACTGGCAATGTTCCTCTACATCATGCCAGCCAACCATGACTGGTCAACAGCAAGCAGAAGAAAGAGAGCAATGTTCTGAAGTACAACAGTCTAATGGACTAACAGTTTCTCCAGCTACCTGATGACTGGTGAAAAATTTCTGCAACATCATTTATTAATAGGTTCAGAAAGGTAATTATGCACCTAAACATAAGCTAAAGTATCTATAGAACAGTTCACTAGGGGAGCAACAAAATCCCCACTCTAATCAGGATCTTCACTACAGATCTGAGGGGCTCTAAGAAATTATCCTTGGTGGAGGTTCTAGAAGCACTGATTCATAACCCCAGCTACAGATCCTAGAGGCAGCAAGCCGTGATTAAAATCAGAGATTAGACGGGTACACAGTTGGAATGCTATTCGCTTTTAACCTCTTTAGAAGGCTTCATCTGTATGTTGGGAAATCCATTTTTCTCTGCTTGATATCTCCAGAGACCATGGAATTACAGGTTAATGAAACAATTCCACTGAAGAATAAATCACGCTGTACATCTTGGTTCAGTCGCACAATAGCTTAGCAGGCGATGCCAATATCTCACAGCTCCCGAGCTGCAAGTTTGGCCATAGGTTCAGAGTTTGCATGTTCACCCTGTCTGCAATCCAAAGACATGCAAAAGAAGGCAATGGTAGGCCACTCCTGTGCCTTCCTTTACCGCAAAAATCATGCCAGCGGTTCCTTTGAGTCAAATTCAGCTCAGCCGTTCTTACCCTCACCTTATTTTGGTTCTCTTTAGAGTACTGCAAACATTTGGAAGTGACAGTAAAGTATGGACAGTTAGTGTATATTGTGTTAGTGTCAGGGGCTTGAAATCATGTACACCACTGAACCCTAAAGAGCCTGGGGTCAGTAGAGTTCACCATATCTCTCATACAGCAGCTCACAGAGATTAGAAGGTGAGAGTATTCCATAGGAGAATCAAAACTGAGTTTCTCACATGTATGTATATACACTCACCAGCTATTTTATTAGGTACATCTGTTCAGTAGGATCCTCTTTACTCCAGAGCAACATGGATTCAACTACAAGGCATTGAACTTGTTTGCACAGGGTTTCAGTCCATGGTGGCTTGTCAGCTTTTTTTGTTTCTATAGATTTTTTTAATGGCACACTCATTCTGTTAACATCACATTCCACTTCATCCCAAAGATGCTCTACTGGCTGGAGATGCAGGACAGCACAAGCTACTGTAGTAAAGTAAGGACACTGTCATGTTAGTAGAGCTGTATTGTGCAAAAATCCCACAATGCTAGCTGTTTCCGAAACGCTGGAACCAATGATCAAGCCATGTTCGAAATCAACCACGTCTGGTTTATTCTAATGTTCTTTCAAACAATAACTGGACCTCTAGACCTCATCTGCAAGCTTCATATTCTGAGTAACAGCCATGTGTGGGGTGAGCAGTACGTATAGACAGCCATGTGTATTTAATAAAGTGCCCAGTGAGCGTATGTGTCTATGATGTGATTAACATGTGTATATGAAAAAAAAAGACATCTGACCCTGGAAGACAGATGTCACATATGTGGCCTTTGGAAGTCAACTGAGTGCCTGAATGTACAGCAAGATCAGGATTCCCACTGACAAGGTGGTGAATGTTGGCCCAGTTTAGGTCTGTGCTGAGGGAAGTGAAGTAATCCATTACCACAAAACATGCCACTCCACAGAAAACAACCCACACCTGAGCAAGTAAAGATATAGAACAAAAAACACCCAAATAACACCACTGTTAAGGTGTGGGTGTGTATAAGAGGACCAGGTACATCTCACTGGTATGCAAAATAAAATTCTCTAAACAGTAAAACGGACATAAGCATGGATGGATACAGAAAGCATTTCCCTCAACTATACTGAGAAAGACATAATGTGGAAGGTATGTTTAAATGATCTACTGTACAAGACATCTTTGCCTGTTGATAGATGGGAATATTTATGAGAAAATATGATCAAAATAAACTGACAGTATAAGCTGTGCAGGTGTATACTAAAGTGAGTGCAATACATTTGTTTATATTTACAAAATACAATTAAGTTGGTCAGTGAAAACATTGTAAATCTTTATTTAACTGACAAAAGTACAAAGAAAAGTTAAGAGAATTAACAAATTACAGATTCTTGTTTTTATTGCATTTTACAAAATGTCCCAACTTTTTCAGAAATGGGGTTTGTACAAGCAAACACAGCATAAAAACTATAAAAGACCTAGAACCTTTGCAGATATCTGTTCCTGTACAGTAACAACAAAGTGGGCCTCAGTTCTTTCCCATATGTACCAGGTGAGAATGTCCAAATCTTGAAATAAGACTTTTTTTTGGGAACTGGACTGTGGGATTCAGGTTGATGGTCAGAATGTTGTGTATCTCAGAATTCTAGCTGGCACCAAGGACTTAGCCTTGTACCTGATGCTCACTGGCAGAAATCCTTCAGTAGAGGCTACTGGATAATTAGTGGAATGTGGTGTGTTCTGTGTTGAGATCTGCCTCACTAAAGGCGCTCCCTGTGCACTGATTCAAAAGGGAAAACAAGAATGTGATGTCCCTTTTACACCTTTCTGTGGTGCAAAGCAGGGATCCTCCCTTGAGGAGGTGAAGTGCTGTTCTTTGTCCTGCAGTCACACAACAACTAACCACCTGAAGTGGTTTTGGGGTTGGGCAGAAGATGTGAAGCCTAGAACAAGTCAACACAAGCACTGCCCATTTTCTTGGTTGTTTTATCAGCCTCCATACCTGGTTGTTTGAGAAATGAGAGATTCTGCTGTCAAAGTCACAGGTGTCCCACAGATTGTCTCTGCCAACAACACAAAGGCCAGGGGAGTGTGGAGTGACTATATAGCTGCAATACGTAACCAGATGGTGATGTAGACATTAAAGGGAGCTTTGGGGAGCTGGTTACCACAGCTTTGTTACCTCTCTGCTCTAAAACTGCACTGTAGCAACTCCCCAGAATACAACCCTGACCAGAAGAAGCAATCTGCCCCACAGTACCCAAATAGTGCTTTTGGAAACCAGACTTACAGAAATCACATTTAATACCATTTACATATCAAAAAAGTTTTTGCAAAGCAAACTTTTTAAAGCCATTTCAAAAACTGAGTTTGCACAAATAGTCAAATTTATTAATTCAAAATATATATTCAAAGTGACTAATTAAAGCACGGTGCTCTGCTTTCATTTACTTATCCATAATTCCCAGGACACTAGTTGGGAGAGTAGTATGCCTGACAGAGGCTTTTGCTCTACAATGTGAGACGGATGCTTGGCTGCACATTGTTTATCCATTTATTTATTTATGATCCTCTTTAATTGGCTGCTTGGTTAAGCGAAACACGATACAGCATAAATGCATATGTTTAAATATTGATAAAATGGACTCGCCTCAAGTCTGACGGTCTTTAGTGACATTGTATGTAACTGATCATCTGCAGGGGTGAAAGCCAGCAAAGTTTGGATTGAATATTGTGGCAATGAAGCAGGGGGAACTGTTAACCATTTTAGTCGAGGGGATTGAGTAGGGAACTAGGCTCTTGCGTCTGATCCCGAAAAAGATTTAAGTCAGAAAGTAATCCTACCCCAAGCTCAAGCATTTTCTCAGTCTTGACAAGTTTCCCCATTTGCCATGAAGGCTGAATGACATTCTCTTTCTCTATGGCATCTGTCTCACTGAGGACTAACCGGTTTTCAGCTACCACGCCCAAATTGATGACACAACAGTTATGACACCTGCCAGTATGCAGCAGGTGTTCCTACACATGAAAAACTAAGCGGAAGGCAAAACAGTAGAAAAAAATGGCCAGCATCTCCAAGAGCAGCTGTGAAATAATGCACAGCAAAAAAAGTCAATTTAATCCCTGCTTCTCTAATCTCTGATTCTCTATATTTGAGTCCAGTATTTTCTTCTTACTAATGATGCATTAAACACACCCCACCCTTAGAGGGAGCTCAGAACACCTTTCAGGTCCCCCAAAAAACAAACAAAAAAAAAACTCACAATAGAGCTAACTGCTAAAGCCTAGGCTCCGCCCCTCCCCACATCCCTGACCTGTCATTCCCACCCTTAGGCCTTCTCCTATCCCTGCCCTTAACATACCACTTTCTTTGACCCTTTTACCCTCTCTCCTACCCCTGCCCTACCAATTGACCTTCCTCAATAAGAAAACAGCACTATATACATAATCATTAAATAATTTCTCACTCATTCAGTCACTCAGTCGTGAACTGCATGTGAAAGTGAGGGCTGCAATGGCCTAGAGCCTCTCCCAGAACCAGGGGATGCAATGTTGAGCAAAGTGGACAGGAGGCAAGTCCATCACAGTCATTTAATAATCACTAGTCATTAAGTTGTGTGGCACAAAGAGGAGTCTGTTGTTTCTCGTGACCACTCCCAACGGACCCTGACAGTAACGCCCAGTGCCCCTATGTCAATATAGCTGTCACCCACAACCCTGATACACACAAACACCCAGATCCTCCAACTGCCCATAGTCATGTTTACTTTCCAAGCCTGGCCCTGCTTCCCCTGAGACACAGTCTGCATTCCTATACAGGCCTCCCAGCATTACTTCCCTGGCTTCCTGAGGTCAGGCCACCCCAGCCCCCTGCTCCAGTGCCCTACCTCAGCCACAGTTCTCCTGTTCCTGCTCAAACCGCATCCCCCATCCCCTGCCCTTCATCTCAGCAACCAAAATGAAGTTATTCATCGAAAGCAGAAGAGGGGAGTCCACGTGAAATCTGGGACCTGCGCTTTCACCACCCATCTTCAACTCACACTGTGCTGCCCTTTAGCCCAGATACAGGCGTCAGGAGGAAGCCTGTGTCCTGCCTCTCAGGTTCCCGTGTTCACTGCCTGTCACTGCTGTTGCTACACACCACCCCAGCTGAGCGCTCACCTCAGTCTCCACCCTCCCCTCACGCCTCTTATCACATATGTACAAATGCAGTACAGACAACAAACTCCACAGCAGCGGTTAGCTTCCACAGTCTTCTAACCCACATTATTTTAATACACTTCGACTAAAATAAAGGAGAGGGGGACACCATTAAATCATCAATCCAAACACCAACTGAAGGTTTTACATTTATTCTACACTCAAACGCTATCCTCAGGAGATACATCACATTCTTTGCTTGACTTTCACGCACAGCCCCATGAAGCACCAAACAGGGAAGAAAAAAAAAAAACTATGTACCAAAAGTGTCTTGCTTTTAAATCACTGACGTCAGACAGTGACATTCCTCGGCTTGCACTGTTTATAATGATTGGATTTCACGGTTTCATATCTGTTCATAAACGTATGAGATGAATGGAAAATCATTTCTTGTAAACATCAGATTCAGACTATCATAATAGAACCCACATTACAAAGCGCAGAAAAACACAGCGCAGGTCAGCAAACTCAGCGCTGAGCCAGAAGCTGGAGCTATGTTTACACAAGCATTTGGAGATATTTTTGAGCACATAGTTCTCGTGCTCTTAGAACAACTCAACTAGGAATGCAGCAAATTACAGCAGAAACTGAACATTCTGTGGAAGGGGTCCATGTGTCAGGGCAGGTATTTAGAGATGCTCGAGTTAACCGAATTAAGAAAACCATGTCTACATGTTATGACTGGTGGAAAAAAGCTGTTGATTGAAGCTGTCAGCTGGTGCGTCCCCAGATTCATTCGAATGCTTTTAGAGCAACATTAGCACATGCATGTAATTAACACACTACTCTGTTCTGTGAACAGCCCACTCCATATGGTCCTACTTGTTTTTTTTTACTCAGTAAATAAAATGCAGATCTGCTGGTCCCTTAGGGAGGAAGTGGAGAGCGGGATTCCAGTGTCAGTTTGTGTGTTCATTATAAATATGGTTAGGAGCAGAAGCGCTGGACTAAAACAACACGAGGAAAATTTTATGCTGATTCAGGGATCTCTTAGTACTCATATGGTCAAAGTGCACATTTGTGCACACAAAGCAAGGTCATTGCTGTCATTTTTAAAGGTGATATAAACCCTGTATTGTGGCTTCACTGTCGGTTTTTGCATTGTATGCTCAGGACTGGTTGCTGTGAAGGGTCTGGCCTGCATGTATATTTTCCGTATCAGCTACATGTTTATGATGCCTGCAGCAGACTGTGTTCAGTACCCACCATTTTCCCATGGTAGCCTGGCCCAAATCCAGAAACTTCTATATAAACTGTAGGGTTAAGGTGTCAGTAGAAGGCTCCTCAGCCTCGACTGTCCAAATTACTACTTTATTTCCTGCATGCCCTAAATACTCTCTGCACATACCTGTGTAGGGGTTTGACTGTGTTTATATGTTATCTGTTCCAGTGTGTGTTCAGCAGTTCAGTATGTAGAACAGGTTTGAATGTGAAAGGTAATGTTAGAATCCAGAAACAATATTTCCTTATTCAAACAGCAGGCATGTGTAGTTTGTAGACCCCTGCAGATATAGACAGCCTGTGCATTGGTCACAAACCCAGACACACATGGCAGCAGGTTTGCTATTATCACTGGGCACAAACCTCTCCAGGAAGCAGCAGACCATAATGCTGATCCTTATGCAGCGGATCCCCTAGAGGCTACGATTCTTGATTGTTAATGTGACCGCAGCCAAACTCAGGAAATCAGCCGTACCCAACCATCATCTCATACACACGGCAGCTTACAATGAACTAGAGCCATATGGTACGAGTGTTTACTATGTGAGAGTTTGATGTAGGGATATAAGCTAAGAGGCACAGATGGGGGCAGGAGGTACCAGTTGAGAAGCTGCATATACAAAATCAACATCTTGATTGGAAACAAGGAAAACTGAATCAACCAAAATCTAGAGGGGAAAAAAAAATTAAAAATCCAAAGAGCAAAACTGCTTTTATACACAGCACTGGAAAACAGTGTTCACATGAAAAAAAAATCTAACAAAATATCATTTTTAAACACTTCTGACTCCAGATAAAATTCCAGAGATTCTTTGTTGTCTGGAGCTGACTTATTCCGATTAAAGAATTACTGCTGCATGTGGCAACAAACAGTGACCATGTTCAGACTAATGTGACCCTCATTCCACACAAAAAGCCCCCCATGAACGAATACAACCCCCTGCAGAGTAGGCAGGCACTCAGAACCAGGAGAAGCAGTTAGAGACGGGGACTCTTTGTACTCTTTCCCAGCTAAGTACACTTTATCACCCAACACAGCAACCTACTGCACAATATGTTCCAGCATGTGTCGTTACCTGCTGTTGCTTCCTTGCCACTGCATCAGAGTTGTGTGTATGAATATATATAAATCCGTCCATTACCCTTAAGCCGTTTATCCTGGTCAGGGTCGCAGCTGTCCAGAATCACTGGCCACTAGGCTGTGAAACTACACCTCGGTTGGGACACTAGCCCATCACACAGTGGCCACGTACGTACGTACGTATACACACACACACACACACACACCAATCACCCTGAAACATCTTTTGACCGTGGGACGAACCCAGAATGCTGACAGGAAACCCACACAGACAGCAATAATATGCAAACTTCACAGACTGTGTGAACCTGTGCCCAAAACACCTAAGGCACTTTGAACAACTTGCTGCACCACTGTGCTGCCACACACACACACACACACACACACACACACACACACACACACACACACACACACAGAGTTACGTTCAGTGATTTCAAACACATTCATGTTAAAACTTCATTTAAAGATGTCCCATGTGGTGAAAACCACATGGTGGTAGGACCCAATACACTTCCCCCATCCACAATACACCTAGATCACACTAAAACACAAGTCAGATGTAGTACAAACACCTTAATACAAAAGAACATTTCCCCCAAAATCCAATCAAGGATTAACTGGCTGTAATATAATAAACAAACATAACTTAATTTACCATTTATGCAGAAACAGTAGCAGATTAGTGCTTGTTTTAATAGTTGCCAAATATCACCTATAACCTGTGGGATCCCACCCACAGCAAGTGGATAACGAGCTGATGTCATATTTACACACAACCCGGTGGTCTCTGCTACAGTCCAAAACCCTGGGGCTACAAACAGGGTCAATACTACTTGCCCAGCTTTTTATCATTTGCATAAATATGATTAACAATCCTCTGGATCTGACAAGAGGAAGCATACAAGATATCTGTTAATATGCAAAAAATTTGCCATGGAAAGACCACAAGTGTCAATACATTACTGTGCTTTATTCAAGAGAAATATTCTGCCACCCATTCACACATTTGTTCTCAAGGTCTCTTCAAGGTCTACGGGAAATCAGAGGTAAGGAGCAAAATTTTGTTTTAAGCTTTTCATAATAACTCATAAACTAGCAATAGCACAAACCATTACAGTCTTTTATTGTTCTGTAGTCAGACACTGGGTTTACCTACACACAGCCAAGATGGTTTTCAGCACTACATCTTAATGTCAGCCCTCCTTAAGTCAAGCCATGTTAGTGTCAAAACAAGAGTACACAGTTTTCCTTTACAAACTGCTTCATTGTATTATATTTTATAGTCATACTTTTATGATGTGGCTTTTGTCTGACATAGTGCTCTCCCACCACAGCAGATGAGAGAAAACAACGGTAGCGCATGCATTCCACAGTCTTCCTCACCCATCCATTTGCCCGTGTTGCCATGGGAACCTCGGGAGGCAGGGGGCCGGGACCTTCAAGCGGGGCGGGGACTGTGCCAAGGCAAGTGACAGAATGCGAAGAGAGACAAACAGGGAGACACCCTGCAAATGTGTAAATGTGTGTGGGGCGGAGGGGTAGCATAATTCCCACTGTGGTTAAAGTCAAGACCTGCTTGATCTACAGATTAAAATGAAATTTTTGCCTTTCCATGGGCTTCAGTGTCCTTACACACTTCCACGCTCGGCATCCTCCTCATTCCCCACTGTTTAAGATGGATCAAAATGCAGACAAAACACAACACAACCACCCAGAATGTGCCCATGAAGCAGCCTCGCACGGTCCACCGTGCTCCCGGGTCACTCGCTGCACTTTGGTAGAGCAGCCGGTGTGTGTGAGCCTTGCACACATCTCCCAGTCAAAACTTTTTCTACATTTTCCCTACATTTCCTACTTCTTTCCCCACATGCTTTAACACCTCTGCCAGAGTCTGCCATCTTGTACATGTATTGGTATCTCTGAAGGACCTTGTCTCTCCTTGGCTCCATCCTTCCACCAATCTCCTTTAACGCCATTCCAAGACTAGAGCTTCAATTTGATTTTCTCAGCATCTGATCGTTAATTTATGCCCTCCCTTCAAGGTGTCCCCCAGGGCGTCACATCCCAGCAGAGGCTTAGACGGAGGATCCGATTCGAAGACTCTTAGTAATTCCTTTGTGAAACTGTGTCTCTCGCCCACTCTTTCCTAAGACCAGCAGCGAGCTATAGCTAAAAATAGGCAATAGTACTTCCTGTTTTATTACCGTCACGTCACAGTAGCAGTATTTTAATTACACTCACAGCTAATTTGATAAGTTGATCTTTGCTGCTCAACTGTTCCTCAGTGGTGCAGCTGGAAAGGCAGACAGCCCCAGCATGCCAAACAGTTCTCATTTTCCCTTCTTTCCCACTGCTTTTTTCAAACACCTTGACTGGGATAAGCATTGTGACCGACGGAGGGTTTTTTGTTTTTATAGTTGAATATTATAGTTGATATTGAAACTCAGAGATAGAGATTATTTACATTACTGAAGGATCCCGAATGACGCTGCATGACACTGTTAGTATACACTGCTGTTTGTGTGCTTCATTGCCAGATTATACCACAGCATTGCTGCCAGGACACACACTGGTTTGAATGTGCATTAGCACATCAGTAGGCATCTCTAGTGTTAATACTTTTTATTTAGCTAATACCTTTGTCAAAGATGGCTCACAATGTTAAGTTTATCTACTGACTTCCAATTATAGTCTTGTTTATACAGAAGGCTTTTCCTATTGCGACACTTCAGGGTAAGTACCTTGACGATGGAACATAAAGCAGATTCCCCCTGGATACCTTCCATTTTCTTGGCAAAATTCCTACCGACTACAGTACCAACTGCCATTACCACACTGCTGTTAACATGCCTTATGACTGACATACACTGGCTCACCAATTTACAAGCCCAACCAGAGTGTGTAATCCATTTCATCCGTAACTCCAATGACCAGGTCAATAAAAAAAAAAACTTAATCAATTTCAGATATGTCTGTGTTAAGACTCAAGTTCTGTGAAAGTTTTGGATAAAGCTGTTACAATTGTGTTTTTATTATAAAATAGTTTTGATTTTAACATGACTTGATGTTAACATGTTGAAATAAAAAGTCTTTTTTTGTTTAAATTTCTCACCTCTACAAACTCCTACTGAATCCAGATTGTTGACGTTCATTGGATAAACAGGTGCAACATTCATTATCTTGCTACTGATCGGCAATGCTCACAAACTACAGACCTGAGCTGTAAACACTGTGGAGGAAAGTTTAATTAAATCAGTCAAACATTACTCCTTGTTCTCTTGAGTCTGTTTTACTGACGCCTACCAGTTTACCATGTAAAGTACTAGTCAGTTTCACTCAGTTGGCCAAACCTGAAATTAAACAAGTGAAGAAACTTTAGCAAAAAATGATTCAATCTGGAAAACGGGTGGACCTTTGAAAACCAAGATTCATAACCATTCATAAGACAACATTGTTATTTACAAACTGCTTACATATGTTTCTAGTGTAAACCACTGTTAGTGCACACACCATGCTGGGCGATTACGCTCAACGACAGGGAGAAACTGTGTAAAACCAGCCATTGAGAGCTATTGTGTTAGTGCTGACAGATGGGGAGCAAGAGGGTGGTAATGGGTGATAACGTCCAACATCCTGAGTGCATCGTGATTCGAAAAGGCTCCAGATGAAATGATCCATCTGTGACAGCTCAGTGCTCCAGAGCAAAGGTTGAGTGGATGGAAAATGCAGGAGAAGAGGGAGAAACAGGCATGCATCCAGCTCTGGGAAGGTTTGTGCTGAGAGTCCAATACCACAGCACCAGTGGATTTTACCTGCGGCAAAAACTCCATTGATTCTGCTGTCATTCACTATCTGATGCTTTTTAAAATGCTTCATCTGGCCTTATTTAGTGTGCCTGCTGAGACACAGAGGAAGGTAGGTGCGTGTGTGTGTGTGTGTGTGTGTGTGTGTGTGCGTGCACGCGCGCATGCGCATCCTAAACCATCTGTGTTGCATTAGAGAAAAGCATCATTAAAAAAGTGTTTTCAGAACTACAGTGGTGAAAAAGTAAAAGCCCAGCAGTGCTGATCAGCAGAGCACACAGGGTTAAATTAGTTTGACCTAGAAACAGTTGAAGAGATGGACCAGAATTGCTCCTTTAAAAACAGATTCACCAAGTTCTCACGCAAAGGAGCCTTATTCACAGAAAAACTGCTGAAGTAGTTTATGAAAATATATTCCTTTTTTGTGTAACTAGTTTATTTTTTCAGAACAAGGGCATTTTTACACAGTCATTTTCCATGTCTGTGTTTTTTCCTCTGTCTGGTATGTCTTATATTCTGCGAAGTACACTGACATGGGCTTCTTCCATAACAAAACTAACTACTGTGTATACGTCCTGCTTTCTGTCACTCTGACATTGTCAACCAGTCACAGCCATGAATTCAGGTAAATATTAGGTCACAAGTGAAACAGCCTCCACAGCAACTTATGATGTTAAGCTGCTTACAGTTACTTACCTATTTATACAGCATAACTTTTATTGACACAATTTGATACAAATACCTGACCCAGACAAGGACAAGCAATTTAGGATAATGGATGCATGGAGGGATGGATGGAAGGGACTACAGCAGGAGTAAGATTCAAACCAAATAACATCCACCAAAAAAAAGGTTTCAAAATCTGGTGGAAAGTCTTCCCATAAGAATGGAAATAACAGCAAAGGGGGCCCAACGCCATATTAATGGCCATTGGTTTCACAGTAAATGTTCAAGCACACATATTCAAGGGTCCACATATTTTTGGCCATGTATTATAGTCGGATTATGTAGCTGATACACAGACAACACAGCCTGCATTCCACCAAGATTAAACTGAGAGCCAGCTGGTTCAGTGTCCATCGCTGTGGTGCCCAACAGTGTGTAGGTTTGTCAGTATGTAAATTAAGTTTCTGTGTTTGTGCAGCATGTTAGCAGCAAATAAATCAAGAAATTTCCTAGATTCATGCATATGTCCTTCAGTGACCTGAAATCACTGACCTGTACAGTCCCAAAATGTGCTGCTCCCTGCACTGATTAACATGAATGTCAGTCACTTTCCAGCCAAGCTACAGAACTTAGAGAGACACAGCAACAAGATTAATTTTTGATTTGTGTTTTGAAGGGTGATATATTCTCCCTGGAACTGAGGAGTTTTCTTACCCACAGTTAGTTTGGGAAGCTGTACTACGCTTTCCCCTGTCTCAGTGCGTGTTTGTGTGTTTCTCTCCCTGTATTCCCGCTGACTGTGAGCTGGTGACTCACGCTGGCATTTCTAACGGACTGCAGAGGAAGCTGGCAGGGCTCCGTGTGCGAGATCCATCCTCTGTTTTGAATTTAAGACGGTTCCCTGCTGATTAGGCGCCTGCTTCTCCTCCATATGCCTCATTGGTTTAAAAAAAAAAACAAAAAAAACAGTGCAGACCTCTGGAGTTTGCAGACACTCATGTCAATGGATTAGGTTCAAGAAACTAGAAAAAACCTGAAAGTGAAGATCTTCCAACCATTCAAAGCAGGAATGGTGTGTATAGAACATGCAGTACTGACTGCCTCTGAAGGGTGAACACGCCTGATACTAAACCGCCGCGGGGCACGTTTTCCCTTCACTCTGGGCACATGACACATACAGGTAATTCAATTTCTTTGTTCACTTTGGAGACTTGCCATTTCTGCTGCTTTTTATACACAAATGAATAAAACACCCAATTAAATTTCTATGCATTTAGATGCATAGTTTACTGCATGGTTTACTAAATATGTCTTTGATGACTGTTTCTTTTCTGCCATCGTTGACCACCTCGCTCCCTTTTCTCCATCCTTTAGTGTTTCTGACTTTTGCTTTCTTCCTCTGTACAATCTGGCACAGAGCTTGGTTTCAGCAGGGGTTCATAGACCCTGAACAAGGACACTTACCAAGACCTTAGGATGCATTTGAACCTGATGTCACTTAGGGTAGTTTTCCTGCGTAATTTTCAAAAAAGTTTAAACCATGGCAACACCAGGCTTTTTTCCTCCAGATGATAGGAAGTTGATGCCCACAAGCACATGCTGACATTCCCACACACTTTACCGCAAGGTTACACTTTACCAAACCACCTCATTCAGTCCTCCAGTAAATCTCCAGCTCTTATAAAGTAACACCATTTTCCTGTTTTTTTTTTCTTGATCTGCCAGCTGAACAATCTTAAATTGGTTGTTTTTTGAAAAAAAAAATTACATGGAAAGAAAATAAAAGATTATAGCCAATGCAGCCTGCCGGCCAGCAGCTCACCTGCACCCCATCCTGAAGAAAACCTGGTTGCTGGCACCAGTGAGCTGTGATGCAGTGTGGAAAATGAGGGAATAGGACCCGATCCACTACAATCTGCTTTGGGCTTCCGGGTGTCTGTCTCCTCTTTGTACATTTTGTCATGGATACACATTTTGACCACCCCCTCACTACCCACTACCCGATTTGTGGTCCTACAAACCAGTCTGATCCCTCACAATGGATCTCCTGTCTGTCACAGATGAGCCCTACTGAGGAACAGACTCAGCTGTCAAGGGACGATGCAAAGTCTCTCAAGGGCAAAGCTGGCCAGCTTCTATCACAGTTCATCTTCAGAACCAAGTCTTACTTCATAAGACCCATGCAAGAAAAACAGCCCATTTCTTAAACTTGCATTAAATTAACTGTCATCTGGCTAAATGTGCCATCAACAGCTTTTTATGTTTGTGGCAGTGGGCTCACTTTTACTGCAGTGCAGGCATAATTTATGCATTAGATATCTGACAACTGTGGAGAATAAACCCATTTATTCTCTTTGAACAGTCCAGTGAACCACAGCACCCAGTGTTCCAAAAATTTACTTTTAAAACTCTGGAAGTGCAGTTTTTGATTAAACCACTTTTGCCTTTTACTTATAACTTTACTGTCTTAAACTACAGACCAAAGAATAATTCCTTTAAAAAGAAAAATATCTCCTAGAAATACTCGGGGGGGGGGGGGAATCACAGCACCCCAATACACTACACATTTACAAAAATAGTATATAGGAGAGAAAATTATATCAGTTCCAAAAGTAAAATGGTGGAAACAATCATGCTTAGGCTATAGTCCTGTGTTTATGTTTCTCCTCATATTTGCAATATTTACTATTCCACAAATGTAGATTTCATCAAATGGGACTGTACAGGTGGCAGTGAAACACAGAGGGCTCTGCGGACAGGCATTAAAACCTGACACCACCAAACCCGTCAATCTCAGATCACATAACATAGGCTTTGGCAGCCACACATGCTCAGCTCTGTTCCAATGGTGCTGTTTTATTGATAACAATTTTAAAAAGTATACAGAAGGATTTAGAAAAAACATCATACAGCAATTTGAGTTGTATAATAATAATAATAATAACGACGACGACAATAACAACAGAACCATACAGGACTGCAGAATGGCAACATGGGAAAGACTTTTAAATATAATTATTTTTCATGAACAAAAAAGTAGCCTTTTCATAGTATAAACAGCTGTATGCCGAACTATTCCAGTTGCCTTGTGTGCAGATAAAAGGAAATCCAGTATTCTCCTCATTTTCATCCGAGAGAGAAATGTCCAGGACACCCAGGTGGAACAGGGCATTGTGTGACTGCACTTTAAGTTGGACATGTCATCATTTTTATAAGATGTTCATCCTTTTCCCAGCCCAGCTGCCTGTGAGATGCTAAAGAGGAGGGGGAGGAGGGGGAGGGGGGGAAAAAAAAAAAAAAAAAAAAAAAAATCAGGACTCCCACACTTCAGCCTTTACACTACTTAGCCTTTTAGCGAGCTTAGCTGAAAGAAACAAAAACATACACCTGTTTGCATGTTTCAAAGAGATCACACCATAAATAATTACTTAAAATAACCTAATTATATTCACATTTCCATTTATTTCATTCATCGGACACTATAAAGTGATGTGCAATTCACTGATTATCTAATTCATTTATTGAATTTAAACAACCAAACACGTATATTAACTAATCTTCCAGAATGATGGTGGGGTTTATTGACATTCCTTCATACAGGATCTCAACAACACTGGAGGAAAGAGAGGATCAGTGATGGCTGTGACCAATGTTGTCTGGTCTGTATCCATGTCTGAAGCTGTGCCCAGGAAAATCTCTTCTACAGACATTTGTGAAGCTGTACTTCAGTGAAATCTGTTCTGTCACATGTACACACTTCCAGTTTGCACACACTTTGCTTAGGCTGTCAAAACCAGACTTCCAGAACCCCCTTGATAAAACAGATCTATACCTAAAAATTACAGATATGGACAGTCAGAGGCAAAACTGAAAAATGAAAAAAAAGAGATTCCATGGAATCCCACTCTTGTCAAGAGCTCAAAATCATCCACCCCCCCCCCACAGCAGATGCCTTTACTGTCTACCCTACATTGAGAGAAGAGGTCACTCACACTAATTTTACACTGACCATTAGACTTTGTGTTGGAATCGCAGACAGATCCAAAATGATGACCACCACCTTCAGCATTCAGCTCTCCTCCTACCCAACATACCCCCCCCCACACACACACACACACAAACACACCCTCCTCAGCCCACCAGCACACATGCACTTACAGTCTGAGTCCTGCACCCTCCAGGGATGGGCTGACGTCCCTGTCCCTGAGTCCCCAGCTGCCCAGAGATGTGCCCAGCTTGAGGAGCGTGACACTGAGCTCCTGTCTCAGCTATCACTGCCGCTGCCGCTCCTGCACTCACACAGTCATGAAAATTTATGTGCACATTTTGTTTTCCTTGTCCTGTTGCCGGGATTTTCCTTGTTTCAGTTTTATTTGCCCTTTCCTTTTGTTCTGCCGGGGTAAAAGTGCACACATCCACACAAAGACCCCGTCCCTGAAGTCCCTGGTCCCCTTCAGCATCAAGACACCAGGACAACATCAAAGCAACTTAGGGGGAACACTTGAGGGCCCTATTGTCTGCTCCACTCTGATCTGCTTTCCTCGCAGATCCCCCCTGCCACTGGTGTGCACTTGGTATGGCCCAGCATTCATGCCAAGTAGCTTTCACACATAGAAGGGAAGCTTGTCTCAAGCAATTGCTGACAAGCCACAAACAAGACACCCCTTCCTTCTGCCCCCCTGCTGTACCTCCCCAGCAGCCGGGGCCCCTGCACGGCTCCTCCCCAGTTCTGGCTAGGGGGATGAGGGAGGCGGAGGAGACGGGGCCACCACGGTGCTCCCACTGGGCAGACAGCTTGGCTCACTCACTCGGTGCTCTCAAGGAGAGAGAGAGACGGATGAGCAGATCAAGACACGTGCAGAAGCTCACACAGAGAAACCAGAAAGGGACAGGCAGGGAGCAAGCAGTGGCAAGATGGAGAGGTACTGGGGTGGCATAAAGCATGGAAGTGAGGGAACAACAAAATAAAGGCATCAAAAACGTGAACTTTCAGTGCATTGCTTGCTCATGCCTGTGTTGGTCCAGTGTTGGCCAGAGGAAGCAGGGGATGTTCAGAAGAAGCAGAGGTACACAATCCTCAGGTCCTCACTTTGGAGTTTTACATGGACTCGCACGTATCCATTCTGTAGGGAGACATTCTGATGTTGTCTCCCCATATCTCTTAAAATCTTGAAAATGCTATCATAGTGGTTAGAAGTAGGAAACAGACCAATTTCTGAACTGGGCTCCTTGAACCTCATACTGTTCTATAAAACTATACTTATCATCAGACCAATAAAACTGCCAGTTTGCCAGCGTAGCATTATCTGAGCTGTAGAGTAGCAAGTTGTGTTACAATGGACAGTAAATCGGGTGATTTGATTATTTTAACAACTAATAAAGAAGTCAGTTTTCATGTAAGAACTTGACAGCCCTGATGTATGATTTACCAGAAGCAGTGGTGCTGGTGGGGGAAGCAGGGGTGGGATTAGCAATGCCACTCAGTGCTGCCAGGTGATAAGTAAAAGAATAAAATAAAAGTGCTCATCTGATACTACATAAACCTCAACATGTAACAAAATTTAGTACTTAAGAGAATGTGCAAAGTTGAAACCTTGGACTAAAGACAGGTTTCTCAAGGACACGTGGCAGCAGCCACACTTGACAAGTTAGGATCTGCCGGCTCGAGTAAAGGGGGGGGGGGGGGGGGGGCACCCCAGTTATCAGCCATCTGTTTGTTTTCACCGTGTGGCCTGCAGGCTCTGGTAGGTGGTATAACATGCTTGAGGAGGGTGGTACTCCACCTGAGGCTCTGTGGTCACCTAGCTGTTAATAGGTGTCCATTAGAGCACCATGTAGGGAGATTGTGTCTCCTACTCATGTGTCCCACCTGAGGAAACACTGGCCCACCTGCGTTCTCAATCTCCAATTCAGCAGACATGAATCAACAAAGGGAAACCAGCTACTACACAAACATAAAAATATTTTCTGCTATTTGCACCCTCAGTCACAGAGCCTCTCTGTCTAATCATCCTCAGCCCAGTCCTGGCTGTGGATGGACATCAGTTCACATCATAGACAGTTTAACTGGGAACAAAGGCTTAGACTATAACCACCTTTCTTTTGTCTTTATAAGATGTGTTCAGTGCAGACAACCTACAGAACCCCACATAATGGCAAAGTACATACAGTCAAGTCCATTTAAGTGAATATCGATTAAGTGGATAATTCACTTAAGTGGATACCATCTCCACAGTCCTATTTTGATCCTCCTGACCTCAAAGGAACACAAGTTTTGATAAGTTGATATCTGATATGTGGATAATTCACCTTAGCAGATAAAATTGATAAACTGGGAGCTCCTGTAGCACCTGTCTTGATAGATATATCAATATAACCCCTATGAAACACACAGGAGTAATAATGCAACATTTTGAATGTAAAATAATCCTTAATTTAATAGACAAACCTCAATGGTTCATATGTTGGTAATTCCCATTATCTTCCAGCTGATATGTCAGCACTTTGGTACTATACATTGCTCCAAAAAGTATCATGCTCATATATACACTTTTAAGAACATTAGTATGTCAGTTTTACTGTTTACTGAGGGTTGGAGTACAGAATGGCTGAGAGGCCCATCTGACCGCAAAGTCAACAGTTGCTTCTTCACCCACTGTCCTTACCTGACCTTATGATTGAGGGTTTAATGTCTCTCCATTGTGTGAAGTACCTCAGCCTTAAGACATCCAGTACACAGAACCCTTTGGTGTTCAACTTGTGGTTCCGGTACAACCGGTGGTTCAGGTATTTGGAAGCAGACTGAGATATACAAAAACAATTTGTATAAATATTAAAAATTCCTGGGACTCCAGAGACCTGTGTCACTGTCAATAGCAAGTCCACAGATGGCTTCACAGTTGCGTTACAGATACCAGTGGCACTACGTTTGGTAATGTGCCAAAGTATGTGTCACAGACCAGTGTCGTAGGATAAAACAAGCAGCTGCTGTTAGGTAACCAAAGCTGCCACACCCTTTCTGCAAACAGCTTTCAGCTGGATGGCCACTGTCCCTTTCCATTTGCCACTAGTCTTTCAAAACCAGCACGCTATCTCACTTTGTAGTCACTGTGTGTCTCGTACACTAACTGGCCACTTTATTAGCTACATCTAGCAAACACTAGGTAGGACCTTCTTTTGCTTCCAAACAGCATGAATTCTGCTAGCTGTATGCTGGCACATACAGCAAGGCCCTTTGGTCCATGATGGCCTCACCACAGCTGGCATCACATTCATCCAAGTAATTTCATGTTCCACCTCATCCCGAAGATGGTCTATTGGCTTGAGATGAAGATTATGTAGGCCAACAGAGTTACATCTGTAGAACCATCTTGAGATGAAGTGTGCTTTGTGACATGGAACAGTCTGCTCCATGTAACAGTCTGCTCCAAGTATCAGTTTGAGAGAGGCTGGGTGTGAAGAAAATCACCTGGTCAAGCAACAGGGTTTTGGTACTTTGCGGCATTCAAATGATGCTCAGCCAGGTGTACCTAATAAAGTGGCCTGCACATACACTGCAGTTGCCTCCTCGCTGTATGCACGGTTTGTTGGCGGTTTTCCAGAACCACCAAGTGAAATTTGGCGTTCACAGGAGAGGAAAAACAGACACAATCGAAAACAAACCAGATCCCTCCCCTGAAGCGGGAAGCGAGACCTCTGGCTCTGGTTGCTTCTGTGGACAGATCCCTGGTGCCCAGCAGTCCAACCACTTCCACATGCCATATTAATTGCGCTCTTTTGGTTTTTCCAGCTGGACTAAAAGACTGTGTTGATGTATTATCAGCTGGTGGCCACTTTTATCGTATTATTACTTACACAACCAGAAGCTACGAAGGGTGATTTATTCCACGTACACTGGAGTATATAGAGCTTCCCGATGCACTTAGAGCAGGTGTTTAAAGTAGCCATAGTCAAATATACATATATATATATATATATACACACACGTGCTCACCTTAGCAGTCCACGAACCACATTTTCACTGAGTCAAAGGTCCACAGAATGGCAGGACAAATGAGCAAATAAACGCAGTACCTAAGTATGTGCACAACAAAGTCCCAGAAACACCAGAACTGGGTACAAAATAACACTGCAGCGTTAAAGGTACAAGGGGCGCCTCTTTAAAAAAAAATGGGGCCTTTTTTTGCACACTGTTGGTGCGTCAGTGATTTATCATTATTCTGCTCTAGATTAATATGACGACTTCAGGTGGTGCAGTTTGTGGTTCTTACCTCGGTGCTGCTCAAAACGAGCGTGTTTGTGTCACGCTGCCGGTCTTCACAATGGCTCCTCTTCAATCAGAAATGAAGCACGTCGGGTTTGTGCTTCTCAATCACCTCATCCTTAAAAGCACCTTTTTCCACAATAAACCTTCATTTTTCTTTTGAGCTTAGACCACTAGCAGAGATCTCGTCTCCTAGCCGTGAAAGATGCTGGTGGCGAGGACTGCAGATGGACCCTCCTTTCCGAGGAGGTACAGCGACCTTCAGCACGGCGGCTCAGCCGGCCCGGCAAAGCTCCCTCATCACACCAAACACAAAAGAAAACTTTTTGTTTTTCTGTCTTGGTGTCTTTCTTGCCCTTTGCGGCACAACTGGAAGGTTTTCCTTTTAGTTCACAAACGGACTCTGTCGCTGCAAATCTTATTTTTCCCACGAGGAATTAAGAATCGCCTGGAAGTGGAGACGTTTCAGCTTCTGTGACTAGATCACACGTGAAGTTATGTGAGAGAACGTGTGAAACGGTCGTTTTGAAGGCGGACAAATAGTGACAGAAGTTATTTTTCTATGTGCTAATTAAAAATAACCCAAAATAGTATGTAAGTTGCCATTTAAACAAGTTTTGTTCTGCATTCGTTTCCAGACCAGAGTCCTCTTGTTGAGGCCCCGCTTGGAAGTGGCGAATTTATTAGATGGCTCCCCCTAGTGGTTATGGGGGGCAACGCATGTCCACCAAGTAACTTCCCACAATGCACGATTACTGTATACATACTACATGCTGTGATTTAACCAGGAAGCAAAAACACCCCGTGCGTGTTCAAAACTGATGTGAAAGTAATTCATACTCAGTTTATAAAGTTCGCAAAGCCACAAAGTTCATTTAATTTTGTTTTTCTTTTATTTAGGTTCTGAAGGCTTCAAGTGTAGGGTTACTCTGCTGGGGGTTTACACATGGGGTAGGAGCAGAGCGAGAGCCATTTCTGCTACTGGCGAGCAGGATCACTGCATGTCATCCCCACTGCCAGCCATAGGGGTGCAGGAGCTCTGGAGAAGAACCCTTTGCTTCTTCCATGGAGCACTGAGGACCACAAAGTGGCAGCGGAAAACCTGGCAGAGGGGAAAGACAGGGCAGTGAAAGGAGCACCACCCACAACAACATTCCAATGGTACACAGCTCCCTTTAACCAAACACTTAATTTTCCTTTAGAAACATCCAAACTTATTCAGAAAGACAACAGGTTTTACTGTAAAATACTTGCATAAAATGGAAAGAAAGGAAAAGGTCATTATACACTGCATCCAAAATTCTCCTGGGTCCCATCCCAAACTGTGACACCCTCCCCTTCCAAAATTAGTTACCTCATTACTACAGACCATGGTAGTGAAAAGCTTATGTTAACTTTGTTTTATTTTTTAGCTGTGAATTAATTTTAACTGCTCTCCTTGCTTTCACACACATTGAGAACTTTACCAAAAGGTGTAACAGAACAAGAAAAGAAATCCAGCAACATGCAACAAAATGTAAAATGGTGGCTCACATATCGCCAGTCACCGGGAGAGCAGATGCCACCAAAGACTGCATCTTTGGGGGTGTTTTTCAACAGGCAGCCAAACAGGATACAAAGAGTACAGATCTATCACTTATGTAACCACTAACCGAGTTACCCAGTGTTTTCCAGGGCAGACAGTTGAAAGGTAAATGGTAGCACTAAATATCACAAAACTGTATTACCCTCAAAGTGGTTGCATTCAGTACATAATTACTGTTAGTGCTGCTGAACAGGTGGCTGCTACAGACAACAGCATGCCAGTCATAGTAAAGGGGAAAGGTGGAAAGTAAAAAAAAAAAAAAGTCAACAATAGTAAGCGTTAGTAACGTGTCTATTACTGTCTGTGTGTCGTGACCAGTTTGGGTTCTTTTCAAGTACACCCTGCCTCCTGCCATCCCTGAGGTGGGGGTTGGGTGTGTGTTTAGCTATGCAAACACTTCTTAAGGTGAGAAGTACCTTTGTGTTAAAATTTAAAGTCTGTGGCTTGAAAAGTAAAGCTGTGCATAAAGGAAAAAAGATTCAGCTTTATAGATACAGACAGGTCTTTCTCTGTACCATAACAGGCAGTAGATGGTGCAGCAGTTAGATCTGCTGCTGCTGCTGGATGTGAAGGATGCAGGTTCTAATACCACCTATGGCTGTAATACCCTTGGTGAAGGTTTTAATATACAAAAGTATAAATTGATAAGTCATTGTAAGCTGATTTAGAAAAAAGAATCAGGGAACTGTAGATGTACCCAAGTTAGGAAAGTGTTTACTCAGGTCTCCTTTCACGTTCACAGCAAGCAGGTCATGTCCTGCATTCTCGTGCAGTGAAGTTTCTGTGTAGGAGCAAATTGAAGAGAATCCAGAGGTCAACATATACCTCATGCTCAGGTGTCAAATCTCCACTCATTGGCACTTTAGTCGACTGCGTTCTTCTCACTTCCACGTCCATATCGTACTGGCCCCCACCGATGTCCTGAGCATCAAGATGCAAAAAAAGACACATCTGTATACAGTAAACAAAACTCAAGTTTTGACATTTTAAAACTATTATTTTACATTTTCCCTTTAACCTTCACAGTATCCATATTATAGCCAAGTTACATAGCAGATGGGAAGGCTGTACCGCACCATCATTCTCAACAGTAAACACTTGTACGCAGAAGAGGTTAAAGCTCATTATCCTTCAGTGACCTTGTAGCGGCATCAGGGCTGTTGGAACTAAGTATTTGAATAGAGACACTAAAATAGGAAGAAAAAGTTGGTTTCATAACAGGAAGAAGAAACTCACAGCTTTCTTGACTGAGTAGAACTTGGTAATGGCGTAGATGTGAGGGTCCTTGCTGAAGTAGTTGAAGTTCTCCAGAGCGAATGAGGCACAGGCTTGTACCTCAGGGTCGCTCGGGTCCACGTCCTGTACCGTGTGCTCAGGGGGGGTCAGATGGCCTGATGCAGCCATGGTGACCAAGAGGAGGAACAGTAAGTAGCTGGTCATCATCTGCTGGAACAACAGTGGTGTTATGGAGGCAGCAGTCAGGGAGTGGTTTTACGCACATACAGACACACACGTGCACATGTACATGGCACCAGGCAGTGCTTGTGTTGATATCTGCAGTTGTGTATGGTCTCCAGCAGGAGCCAAACAAAGGTGCCTGGCTCTGTGTGCTATCCACCCTCCACCCCCCAGGCTCCATGGTATCAGCAGGAACAGTTTACACAAATGAGCCACCAGCTGCGGGGCTGAAGTTCACCAAACACATTCGACATTCGCACTGTGTCACTGTACTTATTTGGTTGTGCAAAGTACCAGTAATTCTGGTTTGTGCTTCTTAAAATTAAAGGAAACTTTACATATAATTACAAAACTGTTTAGAGAACAGATCATTTCTCAGCATGTTTGTTTGCAGTTTTTGAATTCAGTAAGACTTCAAGCTTGCTAAGTTATATGTAGTTGTTAGGCTGCTTTTTTAAACACAAATATTTGACACCTCCTCATACAGCCACTCAGAGGCTCCTAATTTTTCTGAACATCCTGTCACACTCAGGTGGGCCTCATTTCCCAATCGGAGGCTCACAGCAGCACAGCTCTGAAACACACACACACACACACACACACACACACACCAGTGGGGAAAAAGCCTGTACAAGTTTTACTCTTAAGCATGATGAAAGGATGATTTCATCTTAAGGATGAAATTAGATGCTACACCTTCTGGTCACCATATAAATGTGTAACTACTGGCTTTGACACAGAATGTTTTAGGTACAGCTGTCAGATACCTATGATACACTTCCCAGAAGATTAAAAACTCATTTTAATTTGTACAACATTAGGTGCATTGCAAACCAAAGCGTTGGATTACACTCCTGGCCTTCAACTAAGGAATGATCATGCACTGATGCTGTAACAAAACCATGTTCTATAAAAAGTGTACATAATTGTAAACTTAATTACAAGAGGCCATTAAAAAACTGTTAATGTCCTCCGTGCATTGTGCCTCTCATGAGGGACCTCTAGTGGCGCTGCCAGTAAACGGTCGAGGCCCTATTAGTGGAACCCACTGGTGGCCTGAGGGCGGCCGAATGACTGACCAGCAGGTTCCAGTGACCAGTGTTAATGCCGCCTCAACAACCAGATTGCCGTGCGGCTCCCCCGAATGAGATGCGAAATGGATAAACAGCCAGAAGCCGGACGCCATGTTTGTTGAATGAGTCAAAGTAATGCATTTTTAAAGAGCTCTACAGAGCTGTAAATAAAGTATGTTGTCACATTACCCCCCATCGCCCTGACTGTGAAGGTCAGAGACAGTGTCTTCCAGAATGGTGACATCTAGCAGCCCTACTGGGATACACACTGTCTTCTTCTCTGATACATTGGAAGACAAAACAGAGATGCAGAAGGCAAGGCTTTATAAAATTCAAAATTTATTTAAAAGTTCATTTTCAAGCTCTTTTATGGTTAAAACACATCTAAAAGGATGCTTCTAGTTTGGAGACTCCAAAATCTAAATAAGAAAAATGCTTCAGAAAATGATAAAATTTAAATATTACCAAAGCTCTTAAATACAGAAATTAAATGACAACCATCTTTTCAAACTGAGAAAACCTGTACTTCATTATATTTTCAGCATCGCTCTGAGAACCGGGTCTTTTTCCCGTTTAAATAGGCGACATTTTGATGACCTTTCTTCCTTTTTGCTTGATAAACCTGGAAAACATGCAGCAGAACACCAAACCAATGCCATCAAACACAGGAAGAGACAAGGATATACATTTTTATTTCAGTTCCTTCAAGTATTCCCAGTTCTGAGTAAAACTCCACTTCCACCCCACCAAGGACTTCTTAGGTTTACCACAATTCTACTGAGGTTAAGTGCATCTGAGACTTGTCTAGAAAACAAACGACAGCTTGTACCTGTGCTCTTCCAAGACCAAAACCCAGCAACAAGTTGAACCACTGTAGTGACCTAGAGGCAAAATGGGACCCCAACTCTTTAGTTTTTTTATTTAAATAACAATAATAATTACAGAAAGAATAATTACACCTATCATTTAACCATTATCTTCCACTCAAATGAATTACTTAGATACACAATCATTTCAGAAAAACAAAAACAAAAAACCCTCTCCCAAAGTATTCAACAGTGTCAATTGAAAAACAAAATGGCTGAAAATGTGAAGGCCAGATTAGTAACATAAATTAACGGCAACTAAAGTAACACGTAATGATAAGGAAGCAAAAGTGCTTTATTGAACTAAAGCAAAGGTACATTATTAGTCCGTGAGGAATTCCAAGTTAAAAAAAAAAAAAAAAAAAAAAAAAAAGCATGATGAAACATCCCCAGCTGCACCGTATGTCTTAAGAATCCTTCTCCCCATGGGACAGGCCGGTGTCAGGAGGCCGAGAGGCAGCGGGGGCATTTGTACAGCTTGTGGTCATGCGTGCGGATGTGGCTCTGCACATTGCGCTGCCTGAAGAATGTCTTGCTGCACAGCTGTGGAGAGGAGCACACAGTTGATAAAATTTTGAGCAAACACACCTATAGGGGCAAGAAGGCTGCAGCAGCAGGACCTACCGGGCAGGGCCAGTGCTTGCCCTCAATGTGGCGAATGCGGTGCATGATCAGCGCTTCACAGTTCCTGTAGGTGACATGGCATTGGAAGCAGGTGTGTGATGTCATAGGGGTGTGACCACACGCCTGTCTCAGCTGCTTCACTCTCGCCTGCCGGATTGAGCCCAATAGCAGCAAGCGACGACCCTGGAGTGGTGGCAGTCGCAGACATTTCTACAGGGGGCGGAGGGGGTTTAAGAATGGTGAAGCTTAGCAACAAGCCAGTATACAAACATACAAAACACTGACTTCACACAGATGACCAGGAAAACATCTGGAAGCTGTCTGACTATCAAAAACAAAATTTGACTGTGAAGACCACATTTGATCTACTCAGTATGTTTGCAATGCGGTGAAATGTCCAAAATGTTTAAATGTGACGTGAATCAGTGAGAGCCATGAGCTGCAGAACAGCGCTGGGACAGAGCACCAGCAGGACAGAGCATACAAGTGCAGCACTGCCTATGTCCTCCTGGGTGCTTCTGCTGACAGCATTCTGGTTTTACTGAGTGAGCTGTGACATGTTGGATACAGTGTTCACTGGGGCTGGAAGAGTAGTGTTTGAAACCCACCTTTGGTTGTTCCCGTTTCACCTTTGGCCTTCCAGTGGCAGCCAAGCCAAGTCTGTGGAAGCCATTGAGAGGTTCCCTGTCGTGCCCAGCAGATCTCTTCCCAGGTTGGGAGGTTCCTGCTCCAGGTTCAACTCGTCCGGGGCCACGGCTGCGAATGCACGAGGTACGTGCTTCCCTGAAGGCGCTGCGTGTGCGGCTCGAGATGTCTGCTGGGCTCCTGCCACTCAGCTCCCGTGTACTCTGGGCCACAGAGCGGGTTAGGCAGATGTCCACACGCTCCTCCTCCTCCTTCTTGATGGAGCCGATAGGCCGGCAAAAGCTAAAGAGGAAGCCAGGGTCGAGCAGCTTCATGGGGGGCTTGCTCTGCCTCTTCCCCAGTTCTGGGATGGCTGAGACAGATAGAGGAATGGGGTCCACTGGCTCATCTTTGATTGCCTTCAGCAGGTGGTGGCCATGGCGGTGGCTGCGGGTGCAACTCCCAGGGCTACTCTGACATCCACGTTGCTTCCTCACTCCCTCCGCCACGTTGCCTGGTTTTGCTGGTACTGCTCGGTGTCTGCCTGCCCTCAGCTTTTTGTCCTTGTTCTTATTTGTTGCAACACGTACTCGGTCCCGTTCTACCTCAGTTCTTGTAGCCGGCCGAGCTCCACCATGGCGGGTGACTCGGACCGTTCTCCTGGTCACCCTGGCAGACAGCTCATTCAGTGCACAACCCTTGGCCACAGATCTCTTCAGGTTGAGAGGGCAGAGTGGGTCTCCGTGACGATGAAGATGTGCACGGCTGCGAGTGGTGGCAGCCAGGGGCTGGATGGGGAAGGAAACAGGCTCTGGTTTTACACGCACAGGCTTCTCCTTCGGCACGCGGGAGGCCCTTTCTGCATTCCCAGCCCGAAGCCGGGGGAGGACCAGTGGAGGAGAGTGCCTAACCCTGACTGAGCGCCTCAGCTCTCTCTGTTCTGGCAAAGTCTTTGAACTGTGGCTCTTCTCAGCAGTACCTAACAGAGGACAGGCTGTACTCTTTAGATTCATATCCTCCAGGCTAATGGGTTCAGGCGGCTCTGTCTTAATCACCCTGTCAAGGAACGCAACACTCCTTTCACCCCTGTCTGTGACTGAGGTTGCACTGATGCCAGAGTTACTAGCAGTGCCCTGGATGCGGGGCTTCCGGCGGGCTGTCAAAGAGTAGCTGTCCACTTTGAGCTTGCGCAGTCGCTTCTTCTGCCTCCAGCCTGTCAGCTCTTCAGGCCCAGGCAGCAGGGACTTTCTCTGCAGGCCTAGAACACTCAGCAGTCGATACTTCTCCAGCGTCCTGGGGCTATGTACTTCCTCCTCCACAGGCTCCTCTTTCACCGGGGTGCAATCTTGGCTGGGATGCGGCAAACTGCACCTCTGTTTGTACTTCTGAGAGCTGGAGGAGGGGGCAGCAGGCGGTGCATCTCTCCTGCGCTCCACTGTGGGTCGCAGTTGCTGCTGTTGGGAGTTGGCAGGTGTGGAGCGTAGGATGCGCACAGGGGGCTCACTAATGGACAGGCTGCAGTGAGATGTCTTCCCTTTGCTGGATGGTGATTTGAAGTCCATGAGCTTTAGCCTGCGGGTTGGGCTGCAGGGGAGGCCATTCTCATCCTGAAGTCCACATTTTGGCGACTGGCAACTTGATCTGGCCAACTTTCTTGGTGTCTCAACCACCGATTCATCAGATGGTTCCAGTATTAGTTTAAAACTCTCATCCAGCATAGACTCCCTGTAATTCCCAACAGATACCATTTCTTCTGCAGTATCCTCTTCTTTCTCACAGCTCTTTCGCTTCCTCTTTCTTGCCACAATGTCTCTCCGCATGGAGGCAGCAAGGCCGTCACATTGGCCCCCGGCAGCCTCCAAGAGCCTGGGGTCCTCAAATGAGTGTTCACCATCACAAGGCTCTGACTTCAGGCAGATGTTCCCGGTGCCGGCTCCCTGCTCTTTCTGGATGGCTCGGCAGGCCTCCACCACAGCCCACATGCGAAAATGGCGTGCCATGGTGGATACCTCCGTCAGGTTTTCCAACTTCAGTGACAAAGTGGAGGTGTAGGAGAACTCCAGCAGGGGGAGGAAACTTTCTGCACTAAAACCTGGAGGAAACAAGGCAGGAAAAAAAAATTCAATTCCATGTGCAACTTCGTTGCTGCCTTCTAATGCAGTCAGAAAGAGACTCCTCAGAACTTGAAGTGGAGTTGTGAGGTTGCTGGGACAACAGTGTCTGCCACTGCACAGCCCACTGCAGTCAGATATAAAAGCCACAAACATGCTGCCAACGGCCTTCTTATCATTAAGGCCAGACAAAACTATTGGGCTGCATTCACAGTAAGACCTCTCTCAATGCTTGTGTACTGTGGCAAATTCTGAAGGGTGGCAGCCTTGAACACTGCACAACAACTGCAAATGCACAAATTAGACAGATAGATAGAGAGAACAAACTGAGGTTTTTAAAAAAAAAAAAAAGTTAAAGGGTAAACTGTGCCACTCACCAGTAAGGTCAATGTCAGACTGTGGAGTAGGCGAAGAGGCCATCTCAGCAAAGATCTCCTGGAAGTACTCGCTGACTGCGGCCAGCACAGCTCTGTGGGCGGAGAAGGAGCGCCCACCTGTCTTTAGGGTAATGTCACAAAAGAGTCCCTCTTCCCACTGGCCCTTCAGCTTGCCCAATAGGTCATTGCTGTGGGAAACCAACGTCTTGGACACCAACAACTTGGAGGGTATCTGCTGATGGTAAAAAATCACAGCATGCTATCAGAAACGTAATAAATATTACTCACTGAACATGATAAACAGTACAACAAAAACCTGATTAGGAAAGAGATGTGTTTACTAAGGAGGTTCTAGATCAATAGTATAGATAGTTCTAGACTGATCCTGGTCCTGGAGAACCAGATTTTTGCCCAGTTTCACACACTTAAATGTTGAGTTGAAATAATGATTTTGCCATTATTAACAACACAGATGTACAACCCCAACTTGGGAATCGTTGGGACGGTATGGAAAATGCAAATAAAAAAGAAAGCAGCGATTTAAAAATTCACTTTGACTTGTAATCCATCACAAGGCCAGTCCAGTACCCACACCCTCTTCCTATGCAGCCATGTTTTTGTAATGTGCGCAGAATGTGGCTTTGCACTGTCTTGCTGAAATATGCATGGGCATCCATGGAAGAGATGTCTCTTGAAGGCAGCATATGTTGCTCCAAAATCTGCATGAACTTTTTGGCATTAATGTTGCCTTCATAGAAGTGCAAGTTACCCTTGCCCAGGGCACTGACACAACCCCATACCATCACAGACACTAGCTTCTGGATTTGCAGCTGGTAACAGTCTGGATAGTCCTTTTTTTCCCCCCTCGGTCTGGAGGACACAACGTGCATTTCTTCCAAAAAAGACCTGAAATGTTGATTCACCCGACCACAATACACATTTCCACTGTGTGATGGTCCATCCCAGATGCCTCTGAGCCCAGAGAATTTGACGGCACTGTTAACATACGGCTTCCTTTTTGCACAGTACAGTTGTAACCTGCATTTGTGGCTGTAACTACGTATTGTGTTACTTGATAAAGGTTTGCCAAAGTACTCCTGAGCCCACGTGGTTATATCACTTATTGATGAACGATGGTTCTTGATGTAGTACATCTGAGGGATTGGAGGTCACGGGCAGTCAGCTTAGGCTTGCACCCTTGCCCTTTACACACTGAAATTTCTCCAGATTCCTTGAAACTTTCAATTATTCACTGTTGAGGGTGAAATACCCAAATCCCTTCCAAACTGTCTTTGAGAAACATTGTTTTTAAACTTTGAATGATTTTCTCACGCATTTGTGGGAAAATTGGTGATCTTTGGGCCCATCTTTGCTGCTAAAGGCCTACGCCTTTCCTGGATGCACCTTTTATACCAAAGCATGATTACAATCACCTGTTGAATATGTTTCCACTTACATAATTATTTTCTTTTTTAACTCATTATTGGCCATAAATTGCTCCGTCCCAACTTTTTTTGGAATGTGTTGCAGGCTCTCAACGGCAAGAATGAATGTATATTTACAAAAAATGACACTGACCAGACTAAACATTAAATATCTTGTCTTTATACTGTTTGTGATGGATTACAAGTCAAAGTGAATTTTGAAATCACTGCTTTCTGTTTTTATTTGCATTTTCCATACCGTCCTAACTTTTCCCAAGTTGGGGTTGTAGATTTCTGCCTGTCATTTTTATATCTTTAAGAAGACCCTACACAAGGTCAGCAGGTAGCACAGTGGTTAGAGCTGCTACTAGACTCTGAGGCTGCTGATTCAGATCCCCCCCTCTTGCTGTAGTCCTCCTGGTCAATAAACCTAACTTGAATTGCTCTAGTAAAATGTATTAGGCTGTATAAATTGGTACATTGTAAGTCCCTTTGGAGAAAAGTGTTAGATAAATGTAAACATATGCAATGGTAAAGCTCTCTAGAATTATCAGAGAGGGTACTCTTGCTGCAGGTGGAGCTTTGATGCCAGCTATAACTGGCATCAGCTGTGGCTCTTACCTCATGTCCTTCCTGTTGCGAATGACACTCCTGACAGTTCATGACGTACTCCCGGATGTGGAAATACATTCCTATTAAAGAAAACAAAAACATTTTAGAAAACAAACAATTAGGCTCTTAAAAGCGGTTTTTCACACCTATTTTTAAAAATACAAACCATATAAAAAGGGTTCTGTGGTTTATATGCAAATTAATCTTTACAAATCAAAATCAGAACTCAAACCATAACTCTAACAAACATTTCTCAAATCTTTTGGACTAGAAGTGATTCATTTGGGGCTAACAGCTTTTTTGCAAATTTAACAGTCTTTGTATAAATATACATACATACAGTACTGTGCAAAAGTCTTAGGCACCTGTGGGAAAAATGCTATAAAGCGAGGATGGTTCCAAAAATAATGCAATGAATACTTATTAATCAATAAAATAAGAATCTACCTGTACTTCTCAACAGACATTGAAGTTGCATGCCTAAGACTTTTGGACAGTACTGTATATATGACTAAATGTTTGCTATTCTAATGGATTTCTTGTTGACTTTCAAAAACTTTGTGAGCTGAAGAACAAAGACATTGTAGCATCTAAGAGCCTGGGAGAGGACCTGAGAGCTGGTGTGCACGTAACAGTAAGTACACCTTAAATGCACACATTTATCCAGCATTTACATGTGTTTAACAGAGTCGGATCACTACCTTCCCACCAGTAATTTTCGGCCACATATCTGTAGGTGTCGTCCATGGTATGGTGTCGTCTCCCCGGGCGCTTTTGGTGAAAGGTGGCGATGGCACTCAGCTGCCGTTCTTTGTCCAAAACTTCCCGATAGTTGATGAAGCCCTTCTCCAATTTCTTACGATAAAGCACCCCGTCGATGACTTCAAAGTATGGTGACGAAGGCGACTCTTTAGACGTGCTCTCCTTTACATGAGAGTCCCCCTCACACTCCCGTTTGGCAACCAGAGTTTGGTGTTTGGTGCCCGGCATCTCATCACTGACACATTTAGTGTTATAGATGGAGTCACTGGCCATCTTCACACCAGCTTCCTCCCTCCGCACCCTTTCCCACGTTCACTTCCCTCTTCTTTCCCAGCTTCTGTCAGCTCTGTCCAAAGAGCCTTTTTCACCTTAATTTACACTCGCCCCTCATAATGAAACCATTACACACAAAATAAGAACGATTAAAAACCAGCTTCAATTATATTCCACTTATGGTGTCCCCCAAAAAACTTGATGTTAATTTTACGAAGGTTGGGGAACTGATTATTGCGATATGTCAGTTAGGGCATCCCAGTCGCAGCACCTATTACGATTAAGTCAACAGGCAGAAATGATAACTCAATCAATGAAATAAATATGGAATCGGAAGCTGGCGAGCAAGAAGGCAGGGAGCGCGCAGATCACATGTGACATATTGACCGGGTGCTGCTCAGGAGGCCGGTGGGTCGGCGGGGGGTTGCCTGGCTGTGGAGCTGAGTGGCCCGTGCGCGGTGCAGGTGTGCAGAGGGGTCGCCCTGGGCGGCGCGCACTGGTGCAGGGGTCATCGCACAGGCAGCGGGTCCATCAACCTGAAACTGAGCGAACACAGAGGGAGGTGTGTTTAACGAGACACACAGACACGCGTTGGAAAAAGTTGCCCGCTGTGAACTACTACAATGTAACCGCTGAAAGTTACACACATACAAACACAGACTAACGAGTCGAGCAGGACCGCTCCACGGTGGTCACCAGGAGCATGTCCTACGGCGGTCTCACTTAAACTGACACCCTATCGCGGTCCACCTTACAAAATACACCTGTTTAAAGTGGAGAGAATTGAAATAAAAGCATTGGGTCGCTACCTCAGTGCCCTCCAGTAACTTGTACTGGGAAGCTGTGATGTCGCTGCCTGTCTATCGACGGCACGATCGAGCATCGAGGAGTTAAAAATTGAAAATGTGAAGCGAGGCGTCCACCCAGTACACCAAAAAATAGCGAAAATAAGATTGTGACATCGAATTTTAATCTTATATGTCGCGTTAAACTCCTCCAATATTTTTGCTTCTTCCGTCGCAAGTCAGACGATCAAATAATCCAATTCTTTAACTCGTAACCTTCTGCTGGTTACCGCGTCACAACCGAACACACGTCCCTAGGTGTCTTTCCGCCTTCTCTGAATTCCGATTCGATCATCTCTTCGTGTGTCGTTATATGATTGGTCAGTATAACTGTCCATCAATGGCTGTAGTTCCACCATTTTCCACTTTTTTTTACATCAAGGTAGGTTGCTGCAGCGAGCCTTGTGTTCGGCACGCGCTAACTAGTTGATTGTTGTGAAAGAGGAAAAGGCAGGAGATGCTGTCCACGTCAGGCGCGGCCCTGGGCGCTTTTTAAATGTTCTGCCGTGAGCAAGTTTACATTTTCGCAACATTTAAATTATTAAAATTACTTTAAAAATGCACGTTCCCATCAGTGTATGCACAATTAATTATGATTAATATTTCGTTACGTCTGTTTCAGCCATAACTAATTTATACCGAATGCTAAATAGCATTGCTAGCAAACGAATCATGGATTCGAATTGCAACTGTGTGTGGGATACTTGTCCAAATCATAAAAATAATCACATGGTATGTTATACTGACCTTTTATGTGTTTTGTATTTTTCAGCAAGTTTGAAATAAATATTAGTAAAAGTACAGGAATGAATGAGTTCGCTTACCAAATAGTTATTTACCCATAAGGTATGTTTTGGCAACAAGTAATTTTTTTAATCAGATAGACATTAAAGGATATTTGATTTTTCTCTTAAATATTTGTGGTTGTTCTACAGCTAAAATGATTAATGCTGATGATAAATTGCTTTGTTTCAGACAAACATTGTGAATCAGGGAAAACAGCCTAACACCAACAATGGACCAGGAAGCATTTTCATGTCCAAAATAAAATTATTCAGAATTTGTCAAAAATAGATAGTGAAGGCTTCAAACTAAACCAGCATTTAGATCAATGTTGTAATTGAGATATTTTTTAATCAGAACCATTTGCATTAGAAGAGCAGTAAACTAAAAATGTTTGTTACTTACAGAATGTGAAGAACCACAAGTTTGTGTTCGTTTAGGTGAAGCTTTTAACATATTTACCAGTTTATACTGTAACAACTGCTGCCTCATAATTTGCTGCCATGTACACAGTACTGTAAAATATTTCTAATCTGCTGAGTGGAATATTTAAACAAGAACTGGTCTGTTTGGCATGTCTCATACATTATTTGGTCATCAGCTTAACTTGATGTTATAAATCATAATTTGTACTGAGTCATTTAAACACCTGTACCTCCCGAAGTTGCAGTGTCTGATTTAGATTTAAAAGTAGCCATTTTTCTTTTAACAGTTCAAAGAAACTTCCTGCAACTCATATTCAGTTGCATGTTTTTGGTAAAACAGCTGCAAACACAGACAGGAAGAGGGGGGGGAAACATTGAAAAATCCTGAGCAAAGAATTGGGGCCACTCTGCTTTGTGGGGATGTAAGGATGGACGTGTGACCTTAAATATCTCACTTTATTCATACCCCACATTCCCTTACAAACACCAAGCAGTTCATAAAGAACCCACCCGATGGGTGCTGATCTCTACAACTCGCAGCTTCTCATCCTTGTTGCAGGCCAATTCACAGAAGGGTCCTTCAACATCATAAACATCACACACAAAGCTTTATGTAAAATACTGTGCTTTAGTCCTGCACACTTAGCATATAATGCAAATGAAAGAAGTTGTTGCTTACACACCTCTGTTTATTAAACCCATACTAGTTTAAACTCCATCTCTGATGGGTTTGTTATAAAGCAGCAAGGCAGGCTTATTATCAGCACATTCAGGAAGTTTAGCTCTCGAAAAGGGCCAATGACTGCTTTTGGTCTTCATTTTACAACTTTTTAGACATGAAACACCTCCGTTTTTTGCCATTTATGGATATGCTTTCTATATCATGCATGAAATGATTCTAATCAAGTTTGAGAATTTCATTACAATTAGTGATTTTTTTTATTTTGAGAAATGGTACTTTAAAGAATACTTAAGAACTTAGAATCCCCCAGTAACACAGGAATCCAGTATTTGTAAAATTCATGCAAGTTCAGTATTGTATTTTCAAACATCTTTAAAATCAAAACAATCAAATAATGAATTTAATGTTATTTAAGAAATGTTTCCACCATTCAGATTCAACTGACTTTTACAAATGTTCAAATTATACATTTTTAAAAGTTTACAGAAGTCGTTAAACATATACAGAACAAAAAAGAAAATATGGGCAGTGACTTTAAAGACAGGCAGACTAGACGTGCATTTCTTATGCTAAGAGCACATGTGGTGCTTTGCCCAGGGGCAACCGGGTCTGAGGTTTTAGGTCTTTCCTATGTCCACTCTGGATCAAGAGGAACTGCAGAAGCCACAATGGACTGAGACCTGGAGATTCTTTTGTATAAACCTGTAAAATTGGCCACAAGGCAGCCCTCCAAGCACACAAATGCACACCCACAAACAAAAACACCTAATTTCTTTCACTGTCAACATATTTATCATGATTATTTACACAGCCCAGATTGAAGGTAATGCATGAGATTACTGGAAACAATCAAATAAGCACTGCTTTTCAAGGCAGATACCTGGATAAGTAACCCTAAGCATTCTGAGACATCAGGTATCCCTTTGGCAGCTGATACACATCAAACACACAAGCAGTAGAAGGTTCATAGTCTATGTGCCACTAAGGCCTCGGGGGTCTTGTAGGGTGTCGATACCCCCATTCTCCTCAACAGGGTCTGGCTCATCTTCAGTCTTGAGTCGTTTTGGATCTGGGGATTTGCACGCAGGATCAGCGGATGGGGAAGGCTTCTCTGAAAAACAATAGAATAGGACCTACATCAGCACTGCTGAGTTTTCCAGACAGTCCTATTCAGTGGATTCCTGCTTTTTAAAACGGGGGGGGGGGGGGGGAATTCACTGGGGTCATTTTG
>UFQX01000394.1:295525-307825 GCA_900497675.1 Arapaima gigas | reverse complement strand
GGGGGGGGGGGGGGGGGGGGGGAACTTCACTGTGGTCACTTTGACCACTACTTTGTATGATGATGAAGCACAGTGCCAAGTCATTTCATTGAAGTAAACAGATAGAATTCAAATCGATCAAAATCCAAAGGAATGAGAATTCCACTCATTTGTGAATGTATGTTGGCTGCTGTTTGTCCCAAGGAACGGTACCCAGACCTATTCCAGAAGGTCAGATTCAGGTGTTAAGCATTCAGCTGCAACAAAAACTAATGTTCATTAACTTCCCCAACCAAGTAGTCTCAGGCCTCTGCTGGTCAAAACAAATGGTTGGGTCCCCAGTACTGTATTTAAATGTGTTACTGACCGTGTTTGGCTTTCTCTGCCGAGGCAGGAGTGACAGTGGGTTGAGATACAGCTGGAGATCCAGAGGAAACTCGAGTCAGTGAAATCCTCCTGTACAAAGAAAGGTAGCAGAGAATCAGATGAGGAACATCACACAGAGCAGCACAACAGCATACACAACCCAGGATGACTGAATCAAGTCTTCAGATCTGCAGTATTAACCACTGATTCACACAGTTCATTGTTTTCATTGATTTCTCTGCTTCTCTTTTGTCGTTTTCTGTTAAAGGGTGACAATGTATAACCACTAAGTATCATATGCATGTACAGGTAGTCTTTGACTTAGACCATTATTGTTAAATCTGTGTCGTTCTCATTAACCTTATATTAAGTCCCAAAGTCTGTTCATAACATGTTAAAACAGGAAGGCATACAGGACTGTAGAAAAATGAATAAAGGGAATAAACCTAGTTATAATAAATTATGGTAATTAACTATTTCAGTATTTGTGCCCATTTTAATGGAATATAGAGATATTTTTGCATAAATTGGTGCCAATGTTTTGGAGCACTTCTACATTTAAAAAAAAAAAAAAAAAGAAAACAGAAAAAAGAAAAAAGAAAAAAGAAAAAAAAAATGTTCCCATGAATCCATCACTGGTATGGGCCACAGTTACCAGTGCCTAGAGCTGCTGCCTTTGCACTCAGATGTTTGAATCCCACTTCTTGTTATAGTACTCTTGAGCAAGGCACTTAACCTAATTTGCACAAAAAAAAAAAAACCCTGCGCCCCTATTAAATGTGTAAGATTGGAGATAATGCAAGTAACTTTGGAGAAACGTGCTAAATTAATATGTTGAAATTCAGCTAATGGTAATTACATATTTGAGTTAGAGTTCAACTTACAAAGGGTTTTTAGGGATGCACCAATGTGGAAATTGCTGATGCCTTTACCTGATCATTCTTATATACCTGTTGGCTGAAGTACGTGCGGATATTCTGATAAAATAGAGGAAAAATGAAACTAGATCTGCCTGGATGAGAATTACATACAAATGTAACTTTTATTTGTGTAACATTTCAGTAGATGTGCAATCATTAAAATAAGCCCAAACAGCTAAACCACATTTGGCTTAAACAGCTTTGCCAGCTTACCCTTAAATGCTACATAACTTTCTTTTTCATGAAAAAAGTCTAACAAATGAAAAGGGTGAAACAATATGATAAACCAATACCGGCACTTAATAACAGTACCTTTTGCTGAAAAACAGGATGATACAGTTGCAGAAAGAGGAGGAGGTTTTTCCTTAAACACGAGCATTTACCTTGTGGCAGGAAAGTCGGTTTTCCCTTTCATTCAGCACATTAGAAGCGATTAAATTTTTGGTATACAAATTTTGTACTTTTGTCTCTCCATGCAAGACATTAGCTGAGCAAGTCTTACAAACTGCATGTTCTACTTTGCTTTTGCTTGCTTGGAAAAATTTCCACAACCCAGACATTTCTGTGCTGTAGCCCAGCATTGCCTAAATGTTCTGTTCAATCAGAACGCAATTAATGCATTATCAAATATCAGTGTGAATTATTGGTCAACTCTAAGCATCAGTCTGATGCCAAGTAAATAAACTTAAACAAATATGTGCCAATATGATTCTGATATCATCATGTAAAGTGGGGTAGACTGTACTGGGTAAAAATGAATTGAACACAACCTATGCCAACAGCACAACTGCAAACAGCAGGCAGTCCAGAGAAACAGTTCCCACAAAAGGATTCAACCATCCAGCCTGCATGTTCACATATTTCATGAATAATGTATAGATATTGTGAAGACATTTAAAAAAAAAAAAAATAAAAATAAAAAACTTTATACAAACATGGAATGATATCGTCCACTGACACTAAACAAAAGCTGGAGCTTTTCACTATGCTCAACTGTGTAATCACATTGATTCTATTTATGTTGCCGTGCAAGAAGTTACTTTAAAGTTCAATATAAATTTGTCACCCATATAACTCCAATTGTATCTATAAATAGCATGAACAATTTGGTCACACAAAAAACAAGCAGGTTTTGTGTTGACATGAATATACAGATAAGCTTCTTTCCATAACTCACTAAAGTTTTGCATCTGGCAGCAGCACTAGTAAAAAAGGTGTCTGTTAAGCAAAGGACTGAAACAGTGCAGAAATAATCTTACCTGGGAGTGAGGGGGGTACGGGAGGTCATGGAGGCTTTGGGGGTGCTGGGCTTGCTCCAGGCCTCCAGTGTGTTTAGTGTGATCCGTCTGGGCTGCACCTTCCCCTTTTGTCCTTGGGTCTTCTTCACTTCTTCAGAGGCTGATGTGCGTGTGACCTTGGAGGTGACAGGGGTGGAGAGGGTGTCCTGTCCCTGAAAAGTGCAGGGAGTCCCCCCATCACATGCAGGAGTGTGGGCCCCTGGGGAGACTGTTCTCAACGAAGCTGCCTTCTTGGCCTTCTTCTCGATGGCAGAGCCTGGAGTTGCAACCTCTAACACTGGGAGTTCCTTAAGTGGGGTGCCCAGCTCCCCAGCCGAAAAGGTGACAAAAGAGCAGTAGCCATCAGTGGAGGACACAGCTAGGAAGGAGCCATCCTTGGACCTGGCGAGAAGAAACAGCAGCACTGATCAAAACTAAACTGGAACCAACATTCTCCAGATAAGGTCACTAAGTGTATAGTACTGGATATGAGCTATGTGAGTGAAGGTGTGTCACTTACCAGGTAACATCACTGAGTGTATGGTAATGGATATTGGATACATAACCAAAGGGTAATCTGTGTTGAGTGTCATATAGAAGAATGGAGTCTTCAGAGGCCACTGCAAACACCAGGCGGTATGGCAGCTGGAAGTTGTTTGATGGAGTCTGAGAAGAGTCATCTGCACAAGGAGAACGAATCAAAACAGGCCAAGGATCAAAAAACTCAATTATACAGAGGGATATTTAAAAAAAAAAAAAAAAAAAAGGCAGTCAGGAGAGTTAAGGACTTGTTACTTTTGGCTAGGTTCCTACCAGGGAAAACATCAACATATGCAAAATTAAGGTGGTCATGAAAAGTATTACTGGGATGCTTGTGTTCGAATAGAAGTCCAGCTGATCAGTGGCAATTCATGAAAACAGTTGTGACACTAAAATACTCCCTGTAACTCTTCTAACACCAGGGTTCCTACCTTCTCGATCACTATTCCTCAGCTCAAAGTAGACAGGACAGCAGCGCACTGCCAGGGTAGCCTTAGTGGGGCAGGGTAGATGTGCAATTGGCCTGGAGGGTGTTTGGAACACAAAATATGTCATAACTGTGATGCAGACCCAGAGCTTCAGACAAATAAAAGAATATTGGTTTAACAGGCTAGAGATGTACCTTTTGAAGCTCTTGCGAGAGAAAACGTACGTGGTGTTGGTAATGTTTTCCCCAGTCTCCACACACCCAGCTGTAGAAAGATAAATGGAAATTTCAGAGAGAAAATTCACCACTTCTTCTCAAGAGCAGATATTCAGTAGAGTTGTGGCACGGGAGTAGTACGGAATGCCCCGTACCTGGGGCCAGCAGGAAAGACCCATCAGGAGTGAAGGTAAGCCGGCGGAAGAAGGACCGCATGCTGTCGTCATGGAACATTCGATAGTTTTTCACCTGGTGGATGAAAAGCTTAAGTTGGAGGTTCCGGGAAGAGAAATTACAAGAGCAAGGACTGAATTAAACCCTAAAATCATTACATTAACCACTTACAATGATTGGAAAATTACGTGTGACTAAACACACAAAATCTTTACTTGCCCAAACTAATTCCGCAACAGATTTTGTACTTTTATTGAGCAAATTACAAAAAATACTTATTTTTTCTCCTCTCTTACAAAGTTTCAGGTGCCACAGGTAATAGGGTATTTACAACTGTTGAATTACAATTAATTGTCTTCTGTATTCACATTAAAATGCCCAGAGACAGTGGGCAGCCACTGGAACTTTGACCCCAAGAGGTGTATTTTTCTCCCCATCTCCTTGACTGAGAGTATTTTTGCTTTCCTCTCCTCAATTGCCCGCTTGGTTAATCACCCAACTTTGCAACACACTGTCAGTGTTTCTGTAATTATCCCATTTGTATCAATTGTTCAGCACTCTGTGTCACTGCTAAAAGCTGTGTAAAAATAAAACTGTTGCCTAAATAAAATGTCTCCATTCCTCAAAAGTCCAACACCACCACTGCACTGACCTCGCCTTCTACAGATGCTCCAGAGGACATCCTGCTCACACTGTAGGCCTTCCTCCTCGTCTGCGTGCCATATACACGCATCACCCTGAGAGCATGTGACACACACATGAACAGTGAGTCATGGACACAGAAACATTGCAGGCAAAAACACCCACAAAAACGTGACTCTCAACTACCTGTCACAGCTCAATGTAGCAATGTACTGCCCCAGAGGGTCCCAGGCCACACCCTGCACATAGCTCTTGTGGTCGTTGAAAATGTACATCTTCTGACCTGGATAAAAATAAACACTGATACAAGTATGTATTAACTATGTTATGTGTTAACACCACACCACAGAGACTGACACTGTACAAGAATCACCCAAACACTGTCCTTCATTTAGGACAGGCCAGTGAGGTATAGAGACACAGGGACTCCAACATTCCGATACATACCCTTAGCAACATCCCACATGATGGCAGTATTATCCACGGATCCAGACACAAGGAATTTGCCATCAGCAGCCCATGATATATCATACACATCTTCTATGTGCCCTCTGCAACAAACACAATTTATCAGCATTTTTTACAAACCCACATTTGTATTCTCCTCTGCTGCATATGAATCTTTAGTTGTAGTGTGTTCTGTATGGAAGCCTGGTAAAGAGGCAGAGTCAGATACTGCACCTTTTCCCAGCACTGCCTTACTGTGACCCTGTTATTGCAGCTTTTGTGAGGTTCTTGTGTTCCATTATGACTGCAGTACTCCCCAGACTTGTAAAAGAAAAAGGACCTTATGTGTGAGAGTGGTAGAACTCCCACTAACTCACCTCAGAGTCTTTACCACACTCCAGCTCTCTTTGTTCAGCTGAGCATCCTCCTCCTCTTGGAAGACAGCTTGCTCAGGCTCCTTGTTGTCATTCAACTTCCAAAGTAGGATGGCAGCATCTGGGGAGACACAGGCAGCAAATACCAAATACTGAGGTTAGTGTATGAAAATAATGCTAAAAAAAGATATTTTGTTACCAGATGCTTAAAAAAAACAGGGGTGATTAAGTCACATTTTCACTGAATTAGCATTCAACTACCTTTTGTTTAAGAGCTTTGACTGCAGACCATTCAATGTCCACTATGACTTGAACCTAATGTACAGATATCTTAGACTTGCACAGACAGTTTCAAATTTGTCTGTTCTTCAACAAAATTCCCCATAACTCACCATCACCTCCAGATGCAAGCAGTTCAGAGCTGGGAGAGAACCGCACTACATTCACTGCCTTGGTGTGCCTGGCTAAATTGGACAAGAACTCAACAACTGCATTCCCATCAGGCCCCATCTCCACTTTCCACATCTGAAACAAAACGGTTGCAGTCAGTTACACTGTTGGTCATCCTAGTTAATGGGAGTGGGGAGGTTTAGTCACCCGCACAGCAGTGTCCACACCGGCAGTGGCTAGTCGCTTGGTGCCACCTTCAGACCACAGCTGGAAATCCATACTGTACACTGGCTCCTTGTTGTGCCAGGCAATCTCACACGTGGTCACCTTCATATTGGTGCAGCTGCACAAAAAAGTATTGTACATTAGAAGCCATTCCTGTAAATGCACTACATTGTCATAAGACAACACACATTAATGTTAGCCTACTAACAAGCATCCCTGCTCACCATTTCACTACCAAAACTGCTAACAGCACCCCTGCCAAAGGAGCACAGCAAAGGTGCAAATATATATACTGTACATTGCCTACTCTTTAACATGTGGGCAAGAAACGCATCACATCACTATAACAAGTGTGTGGTTCCTTAATTGCACAACTTTAAAAGTTCACATGTCACTGGTATCATAGGTATAATTCTGAAATATTTGGTAATCGTTCTGGAACTTCATAGCTAGTGCTGTGCCGTTGCTGTGTGGTTCCAGTGATGGCGCTGCCAAAATAATACAGAAGACAACAGGACAGAATTCAAAATTGCTACAAAAGCGACATCAGTTCGCAGGGACAACAGGAGTTGTTCACTGTTAATTCTACTCAAAAAAGGCTGACTAGTAACACGTCGCCAGTTAAACGGTAGATGACAGAGAACGGCCTGGTACAGAAAGAAGGAAAAATGAAACTTCCGTCCATGAACCTGGACTAGAGTAGCACAACAAACTTTGTATTCGAGCTAAACAATAACAGATACATATATAAACGGCAGACAAAAGAATAAATATTACAGGTACTATTTATAAAAGGGGGAAAAAGAGGGAAATGTCACCAGTTACGGCTGTGAAATCCGTTGCGCACACACTAGTCAGGCTCGACCTCCTCTTCACAAACGTCTGTTTTCCCGCGTTGACTGAGTCAAAAACCCTTTATGACAACTTCCGGATAGGAGGAGGCGCAAAGGCAAGCTTCCGGTCCAAAGAAAGGAGGAACCACTAACACAGTATTCGTGGAATCTGACCGGAAAATGTTGTATCAAAACAAATTTTATCCAAATTTTGAAAGGTAATGGCTAATTCATGTGTATTTTTTGAGGCAGAGCAAGAAAGCATTATATATCTGTTCTTTGACTATTTACAGCACATTGTTCTGATCTGATATGGAAAATTTAATATATAGACATTTAAAGGTTAAAGAGAATTTCACACATAAAGCTACAGTGCATTCAGAAAGTATTCAAACCTCTTCACTTTTTCACATTTTGTTATGTTGCAGGGTTATGCTAAAATTGTCTAAATTCATTTTTTAACACATCAATCTACAATCAATACCCCATAATATCACAGTGAAAACAGGATTTTAAAATGTCTTGCAAATTTATTAAAAATAAAAAACTGAAATATCACATTGACATTGATTTGCTGTCCACTTGGTGCTTCAGAATGTTCCCTCGTTGTACCTGAAGTTCAGTGCCTTGTCCTGCGCTGTCATCATTAACCTTTCTGTCTCTCCTTTAAGGCAAGAATTTAAACTGATAAAATCATTGGATCGATATGTTAAAACAGACTTCCTTTAATAAAATTCCCATTTTTACAGGCCATTCAGTGGGCATTTTATACATGTGCATTTGAACTGTACAGTCTTTACGGGAGGCCTTAAGTTAATGATTTAAAAACATCATCCAAGTAAAGAAATTAGAACTGTATTAACACAATTATACACAAAAATTGCAATTATGCCTTCTCTGATAATATCTGTAAAATATATTTTAAGTGTTAAAATTTTTATATTGAATGTAACTTTTGAGAAAAATACAAATTGACATTTCACATTTCAGATAATTCCAACATTTATTGGCACAGTTAATTTAACAACCCAAAATTTTAAATTACTGAAGGGCATCATGATCTTCAAAACTAGATGTAACCATTCATGTAAAATGCCACATGGCCCCTATTTTCTCCCTAAAAATGTAAAGAGCCCTAAGTTTGTGTTACTGCCTCAGACGTGGCTCCCACTACAGCTCTTGACAGCAGAAGCTGTTGTCTATTTAACCAGCCTGTGTTAAATTATCCGTTGGAACGATTCAGAATTAACAACACATGTACCTTTGCCATCAGTAAACAGAGATGAAGTGGAATAAACAAGAAAAGACAAATGCTGTGAATAAATGACATCAGGCCATGTCTTATATTTTGCTGTGTTTTAAAGAAATTATAATAAGCCAGGGGACACCAAAACATCATCTATTTGCCATATGGTTGGTGCATTACAAAATTTTCCAGAAATCACACAATGTCCACTTGCCCTTAATGACCCAATCATTGCTCTATTGCTCTAAATACACTTCAGCTACATCGGTATATGACTGCGAGACAGTGAATCTCTTGTGTGCTTTGTGGGGTGGAAGACTTGTGCTGTTAAGTTCAACCTAAAAATGGATCAGAAATCTTGTATTCAGTTTTAAGATGCAACTCAGTAAGTCTGCTTTAAACAAAAAGGAGTAATAATTTTTATTTGGGGCTTTTTCTTCTCATGGGGAAAAAAATCCAGCTCATTTGAACCTCTGAAACATTAAGGATAAGTGTAAGTCATAGGTGAGCACTGATCAATGTGAAAACATGTCAACCTATTAAACGCTCTCACTTGCTCAAGAGCCTAGGAATTTCAAGTATTCAACATTTAAAGTTATTTAACTTTAAAGGAATAGACAATAAATAATATTTGCTGTCACCAGCAGGTCTTGATCTTTTTTAACCCCCTTAATGTTCCAAAGAGCTCAGATATTACAGTAGAACAGTCAAATATTCAGCATGACAGATTGGCACTAAAAAGAACAAAGGTAATATTTGGGAAATCAGTTTAAGAGTTATCATAATCATACTGAACAATTGCCTCCTGTTGAAGGCTAAGCGGTGTATGGCTCTGAGCTGTGGGGTAGTTGTCGGTGGAAAATACTCATAGGAGAAAGCATAGTAATACAACACTGATGAGTGAGAATGGAGCGGTTGATGGAGGCGCCATTTTACAAAAGCTATATTTCTCATCTGCCACTTTGTCTCTTGGAAGACATTCTGTAGAAATATCAGTATTATGCAGAAAAAAACACTTCTGCCCCCATGTACACAGCATATTACAGCATCTTACTTAGTAATGAGTCATATGTATGACTAATAAGTAGGAACAATCAGAGTCCATTGTTCATTAGCTGAATGTTCCTTATAGATAAAAGCAAGGAATGCCAGTTCATTATTGAAACCTACGGACCACAGAAAATTGTAAGGGTATAAGGGGAAACAACATCACTTCATGTCTGAAGTTACATTTTAACTTGTTTGTGGTCCCTAAAACATGAACTGCTTCAGAAGATCTCACTATGTAAATATAAAGGATCTGCTTAAGTGGAGATCCCAACCCATCAAATAAGTGGCTATGTTGTTGAATCAAAGGCAAGACAGGAAGCAGGAACACTTTCAAATTTCCACAGGGAAATACTATGACACAATGCTTCAGCGGAAGGAGATTAACTGTTATATAGAACTCTATTATATTCTAGTTTCCCCTCAATACATATATTAGAAAAACAACAAATTTTGCTTACACACATAAAACCCCTTTTTAGTAATCAAAAGAATTAAGTTACAATAAACTTGGGCAACACTTCCCAGTGGTCTCAGTGCAAGAGTCAAGACTTTTTTATATTTCCTTTTTTAAATAACTACACACTGAAATCATAGAAAAATACATCATATACAAAGATAAAGAGATACATTCAATGTAGTCCATTTCCATATTTGTAAAAAATAAAGTGTGAATTTAAAAAGTAAATATGGAGGTAGAAGGAGAGAGGTCCTTGGAACTAAGGGTCCAGTGTGGACAGTCCTGTTGCTTTTAAAGAGCCTTGCAGGACCTGCATTGCCCCATCTACGCATCTCCTGTAATGCTGAGCTCATCTATGACCTGGGCCAAGATTTCATCTATGACCTCACAGTCATAGTTGACCTGCTCCAGTTCTAGTGCTGGAACAAAAGTGACCAGCAGGCGGCCAACGTTCCTCCGCAGTTCATTCAGTTTCCTGCAAGAGGCAAAAAACGCAGAAGCAGTCAGTGTTATTGAGAGAACAAGTTATTCCATTAGTTCTACAGAAAAGGAGGAAATTAGAGGTAGAGAGCCATGGAGAGAATCAGCAACAGGGAGGTAGAGCTGATGATAGAGCTTTGTCAGGCTCACAGCTATACCTATATGGAGAAAAGGTTAGCATGCTATTACTTGCCAAGGTTACTGCCCTTCCTCTACACTGTGAAATGCTGCTGCACTGAATTTCTCAATTTGACCACATGGCCCAAGCACAACAAACTCTTAATGTTGCTGCAACATTTTCATATAGGCACCTTAACTAATGCTAGGGTCTAAGCTAAGCTACCTTAAATATTCGTTAGTTTATGTTGTTGCCTGAGCTTTCATGAAGCACCCACCTCCGAGCCATATCTGGAGGGTTACTAGAGTTCCCAGTTTCCCCAGTAGTTCCATTGTCTTCAGCACTATGCTGAGTGCCCTCCTCCCTGGCAGAGGTCACATCTGCCCTCTCTCTCCTCAGGAGTTCCAGCTCTTTCTTTAACTTTTCACACTGAGAAGACAGTTCATGCTTCTCTGCTTCCATGTTCTGAAGCTGCAAGGGGGGGGACACAAGACTTGAGACAAATCAGCTGTGGTCAAACTGTGACTAGAAAGATGATAATATTTAACTACATAAGATAACAAATGGCTTCACTACCAAATTACTTTGGCAGCTGGAACATTACAAACTAGTCTTTTCCTCCAAATAGGAAAGACACTAATTTTCCCACCTGCACCCATGGATACTAGCATATGCAGCCTGGTTCCCACAAAATAGACACTCACCCTGGCCTTCAGTTCTTCTGTCTCCTTCTTGCAACGGTCCAAATCACGAACGAGTGAATCTACCTGTAGTGCCAGCTCATCCTCATCACACACCTTCTCCTCCTCCTCTTCATCTCTCAGAGAGGAGCTGGCATATCCCTGGGGTGCAGCATTCCAGTCTTGGTGTCCCCGCTTCAGCTCTTCTACCTCCTGTTTGGCCTGCTGATAAAGAACCCTCAACTCACGTACATCCTCCACACCACAGCCAGCCGACCCCTCGTCCTGCCAATCTGTCTCAGTATACTGGTCGCTTAGCTCCTTCTTCACCATGATCTTCCTGAGCTCCAGCAGCTGCCTCTTTAAGTCCTCCATCTGGCATGTGAGCTGGTGCACCTCTTCCTTGTAGGCATCTCTCTCATTGGCAGCAGCCTGCATCAGCTCCATCAGCTCATCTTGCTGCTGCTGTGCCTCCAGCAGAAGCTGATCCTGCTTCCTGTCAGCAGCTGTTGCTGTGCTCCCAACATCCTCTACCTCCATCTCTGTAACCACTACCTCATCTCTGTCCTTGGGTTGTAGCTGCTCTTTCTTCAACGCAGCAGCCTCTTCGTCATTCTTTCTCTCATCCACCTTTTCTGCCACCTCTTTGTTAGCAGCTTCCCTCTCAGCTGTGGATGGTTGCTCCTCCATTTGCCCATTTTCCTGCTGGATCACACTGTGCTTTTCACCCATGGACTCAATGTTGTTCCTTTCTTTATCTTTCTCCTCCTTAACAGCAGGTCTACAATCTGTTTGTGTGGTCGTGGAAACGTGAGATGGTGAGGTGGCAGTGCTTGTGGCACCTGTTTCCATAGGGTTGTCCATGGCAGCATCATCACTGCACTCCAGGTGCATCCCGGTGACCTCCTCACTGATCAAGTGTTCAGTCTTGACCTTAGCGAGGTCAAAAGATGGTGCTTTTGGTTTTGGAGTGCTGCTAGACTCTACTATCACAATGTCATCATCGTCATCACTTGGGATGAGAACAGGTGAAGACTGCGAGGCCTCTGTGGAAGCTGCGGTATCAGCTGCATTGCTGTGAAGACCATTCTTCATCCTCTTTCCCGCCACACTGTCAGGATTCATTGAAAGTGTTCGCTTCACCCTGCAATGTTGAGTGTGATGTCAGTGACAGAAGAACTGTGTCCAACTGAAGAGCATTCGTACAAGTCTTCTACAAAGACCTCACTCACTGCAATCTCATTATAGCTGAAAACAAACCCTATTGTCTTGCCAGCTGCCAAATATCAGTCACAAGTGGAAGGAAGAAACAAGTGGCATAACACAAGGCTATGAATGGGCCGTACCTTGCAGGTGTGGATAAAGAGCAGACGCTGGAGATAATAGGCATGTTGTTAGGAGTCGGGCTGTGTGCTGCACGCAAAAAAAAAAAAAAAAAAAAAAAAAAAAAAAAAAAAAA